>BSBK01010153.1:10000-108561 GCA_027943335.1 Chamaecyparis obtusa | reverse complement strand
GCAAGCGACCAACCTGGGTCAATTTTGTGATGTACAACAAAATCATTTCATTGGTGTTGACTAACAATTCTGGGTCGTGGTTTGGACATATATGAATTGGTTATTAAAGCGACAAAAATTCAGTGACAAAATTTAAATCAAGTTTTTTTAATAAGTCAACAATATTTTTTCAATATGTCACTAGAAATTTGTTAGAATTTATAGTCAAATGTAATATTGCTTTAAAACCTTAAGAATGCTTGGATGAAAAATTATAGAAGAGAGCTTGAATTTCAATTTCTTTATTATTTCTTGATCATGTTGGTTGCTACAATTATGATAGATAGGGTGTTTATATACCTCATGGACTATATTTTGGCATTCAAAAATAATCTAGGCCCACCACAAGATCTAATTTCTCACTAAAAACCTAACATGGGGCTTTGGGCCAAATTTGGGTCAAAATATGTGAGAACAAAACATTTCACATGTTTTGTTCTTAGGTACATAGCATTTAAAATGTTTTGTACCTTGGAGAATCAACCCAAATTTGAACTGGGTGCTGGGATGATAGGGTGGATGCCATATTAGGAGGTACAACTAATTTTGAGATTGGGAAAAGGTACAAAGGCTACAAATGGTAACATAGGGTGCATGTAGGATAAAAAACTATTGAAGAGGATAGATAATAAAGGAGAACAATTATAAATAAGGTTTTACCTCAAGTTTCGAACAAACTGAATCAATACAAGACTTAGAATATTAATTTAAAGGTCCAATGAGCGTGAGGAGAGCATAAAATAAAAGTGGGAACTTACACATACTTAAATGAAGCTAAAGTGAGCATATACTTATATATTCTAAACTTTTAGGATGGTACAAGTAACTATATATTTTAACATATCTATAAACTTTGAAGCATCAATGAAGATTTTAACATAAGTATAGGATTTGGTTTATTTCCCTGACTCACCCACAAGACTTTGAAGGAAGGATAAAGGGTCCACTCCTATTAATAGCATCATCAAAAAAGTATGTAACATTAATGTAGATATCATTCATATAAATGAAAGTTTAATGAAAATTTTGTAAGGACATTGGGGCTCTATTCTCCTATTTCGATTCTTTTCATTTTGCTATTGTCTAGTTGGTGATTAGCATTTTTTTCTTTTTTCTGGATTTTTTAAGAAACTTTTTAGTTATCTTCAAAACATGTTTTCCTTTAATCAAAACATGGATCCTTGCCGAAGATCTCTCTGGTGACGCGAAGGATTCTCTCGAAGTGGACAGACTCCAACGTACCAAAGTTATGATAAAAGATAATAATTATAGCAAAGAGGTTTTATGGAGGAGTAATTTCACTAATGACAAGTTGCGAAGGCACAATAAGATTAATTACTACACTTCCCCTCTGCACGCTTTCTGGGTTTCCCTTCCCAAGAACTGCAATTATCTCCAAAGGCATATCTCTGCAAAGCCAAGAATTAAGGCAGTTAGAAAGATGGAGAGCATTAAGGCTTTGTTGAACCAAAGAAAAACTAGCACCCAGACTATAGCCATGGTTGGGGAAAGACATAGAAGGGAGATGGAGAATAATATCAAGAAGTGGAAGAATTGAACTAAAGTATGGAATGCCCTTCAAAAAGGGGAAATCACCACCTTCATTGAAAAACTCAATGGTAACAAAAAGGAGATCACCAAATTTTTTGTAAAAAGATGGAATGAAGGGATGGTGGAGATAGAGGGAAAGTCCTTTACTATCACGGAGAAGGTGATTTCAAATTTTATTGGAATCCCCATTGTAGGGAAAAAATTCTTCAGAGACCGTAAAATTTTAGACAATGTTGTCAATGAGTTCGTTAGAGACGACTAGGAGAAGAAGGCAATTGCCAAGGTAGGCACTTACTACCAGCCTGCAATTTTGAAGATGAAGTGGTAGTTTGTTCTCAAGGCACTCATTTATTACATCACTCTAGATAGCAGGTTTGATAGAATTCTCACCTACCATTTTGTCTTGCTGAATCACTTTAGGCATGGAAAAAAAAGATTTCCATTCTATTTTATCTCTACTCCTCTATAAATGAGAATATTAATGGCTTTAGAGAGAAGAACATAGCTAACCCTACCCTCCATGAAGGCTTGTTACTTTTGTTTTATGATTACTTCAAAGCCCAAATTATGGGTAAGGAAATTGTGGACAATAAAGATATCGGTGAAGATTCAAGGTCAAACTACATCCCTTCGGGAAACTCTGAGGGCAATCTCTCTATGGATAGTGAGGAAGAAGAGCGGAAAATTTTTAAAAAGGGATCCCCATCCAAGAAGAGACCTTCAAGTTCTATCAAAATCAAAAAACCCCCAAAAAAGAAAGACAAAAAGGAGATAAACTCGAATGATAAGTACAATGAAAATGAGGAAGACATGGATACTAATCATGAGGAGGGCAACCAAAAAATGGAAACCACTAAAATGCCAGATCAGTTTCAAGGGGAAAACCTCAACACCTTGAGGGATTGCTTAGGTCGCCTATCTATTGACCTCACGATCAGTGATGATAACTCCCTTCCTCCTCAGCCCTCACCTGGCATAAAAAATGAGACTCAAGACCCTGTTTCTAAGGACCCCAAATAAGAACAGGGTAATCCTTCCACCCAGTCCCCAATAAGGCTAGAAACCTCTGAAGAAAATTCTAGAGGGGTTTCTCATAGTCAAGATTCTAGAAAATGGAAAAAGGTCTGGAGGAGCTTCAACATCAATACAGTGAAAATGGGGATCATAAGGGAGGTCATTTACCCTAAAATTCTGGAAGACACTAAAGGCAATATCCACAAGGAGGAGCTAATTGATCCCGCTCTGGTGGTCCTAAGCGATAAAGCTAGGGAAACAGATTTGGATTTCCTAACAACTCTAAGAATAGCATGTTGGATCAGTACATGTCCTTCAAATGGCTCTTCCATGAATTGAAGACCTCAAAGAAAAAATTCAAAGTACTGATGACAAGGATCACAAGACCACTGAGCGAAAGCAAAGCCTAGAGGCAAGGGTTCAGCACTTGGAATAAAAAATGATTAGCCTAGAGGAAACCCTAAAGGGTATTGTCAAGAAAAAATTTAACATACTTAAATCATCAAATGACCACATAAAGCTGCTAATCAACAAAATGGAAGAAAAAATGGATAGCAGGGTTGATAAGAGGACTACGGAGGAAGGTAAGAAGAAGCCAAGCGAGGGCCCAAGTAAAAGAACTAGAGCCAGAACAAAGAAAAACAAGGAGAAGGAAGGCTCCCACAGTTCCCAAGACATCCAGAATGTTAAAGAGGCAGCAAAGTTAATGAAGGCTCTCGAATACAATGTTGTTGTCATGCTCAAGAGCCTGGCTTAACTTGTTTTCCAATTCCTATCTTTTTTCTCTATTCTATCTTTCCTTTTTGTGGTCGTTTCATGTCTGGCCTTTCTATGGTCTATCCCTTGATTTGAAAAAAACATTAGATTTGAATTGATCTCATTTATCTCTTTTTAATTACTTTGTTGTGGGTTTCAGGCACCTTGTGAAACTTGTTTTACTTAATAAAAAACATACTTATAAACTAACATAATAAACTTATTAATAGATTTTTTTTTCTCATTTAAATTTTCTTCAATGACTATATATAAAATATAATTATCAATTGCTTCATCACATCTCCTTTTAAACTACTAGATCTATTCTTTAAAATTAGTTTTTATTATTATATATTCTTTTAAATAAAATTATATAAATATACACAAGGATCTACAATAAGTGTAATTATAAATACATTTATTTAAATAAATACACTTACTAAATCATTTGTTATAATAAATTTACTTTTCTTTTATTGATTTTTTCTTTTATTATCTTCATTTCTTCTATTTAAGAATTCTTATGTTTATTAAAAAAATTATTTCCTATTACTTCTACTTATATTCTTCCTTTTAATTCATTTTATAAATTTAATGTATTTTATAGATTGTCAGCTACAAATTAAAAATATAGTTTGTAGTCGTGATAAATCTTTTCTTATGAGTTTATATAGATTTTAAAGGAATAATTTTTACATTTATAAATCTAAGAATTATTATATCCTTATTCATCTTCTTTTGAATTTTTAAGTATCTATAAATAGATTTATAATTATATTTTCAAATACTTATATAATTTATTAAAAATAATTTTAAACATGTATGTTCATACTTCTTTGTACATAAATATATTTATACCTAGATAACTACTTATAAAAATATTTATTTATTTATATTATTATAAACTTATCATAAATCTATATTATTGTTTCATGCTTAATTTTAAATTATTGTTATCTTGATGCACTTTTACATCTTGTTATTTCTTCATCTTTCTTCTCTTCTTAGTTTGGGTTTGGAATACAATCTCTCCTCTCTCCTCCTTTCTCTACTTTCCTTTTTAGTTAATATATAACTAATCATTTTTCTCCTAAGGGACTATTTTCATGTTGATGATAGATCACAAAATGTGATCTAAAATGTTGATGCAAAAACTATGAGACAACTAAATTCAAAATAATAGCAATAAAAAATATAGTCTTCTTAAGATATAATGAACATAAAAATATCATTTAAAGTAGTCAAAACATGTTGAATATGATTTTCTTAAGGTATAAAAACCATAAGAATATCATCTAAATATACAACAATGAATTATACTAGGTGGGATATGAGAATATAATTAATAAGTTATAGAAATGTGCAAGAGAATTGTATGTTATCCCAAAAGAAACACTAACCATTTATAAAACATAGATTTAATTTTAAAGATAGTTTTCCAACAATCAATAGAATCCACTCTTACCTAATGATAACATAAAATTGTTAGGATAGATTATCCTATACCCAGAACCAAGTCTCCAAACATCCACCAGTAGAGATTTGTTATCAATACTAGAATTGTATTGACTGAGGTGTGAGGTATTGAGGTGTTTACAAAGGTATAGGGGCTCTCCTTAAATAGGCAAGAGCTTGAGAGAGCTCTGATAAGATTGAGATAAGTGTCTCAATCTAGAGGACTATAATATCCTCTAAGATAAGATATCTTATCTTATCTTCTAGGATAAGATATCTATCCACTTATTTATGAGTGGAACAAAGTAAACTTAAGATAAGGATTAAATAGGTTAAACAATTTACTCCAACACCCCCCCTTAAGTGTAACTTAGGGAGTACAACAATGTAGTAGAAAAGCTTTATGGGTCTCGACAACTAGGCCATGTTAGGTACCCATGTACAACTACAAAGAAATCTCTCATAACCAGGGGAAAAGGGAGAAAAACCAGTGGGATAAAACTCCTCTCCAAAAGAGAGAACAAACAAATGCTAAAAATCAATAAAAAAAGGAAGGAAGGGGGATGATGGAGACGATAATAAGATGCCCTCATTTGAGGAATTCTATGATAGATTAACTAGGGAGCAAGGCAAGTTAATTTAGATGGATGCTCTTCCTAAGAGTCATGCATTTATGGCTCAATCTCCTAAAGGAAAGGGTAAGTATAAGAAGAAGTCACAGACAGATTCATCTTCAGGAGGTAAGCCTCCTTATAGGCCTCCCTATAAGCCTAAGGTGAATAATGATCAACAGTCTAAGCCTCCTTTTCTCTTCTCCACCTCCTAACTCGGGAGGGTCATCTTCTAAGTATAAGAAGAGACAAGAGAATACTTCTTTTTGGGGTAAACCTAGGCATAATGACACACCATACTCTCAGAGGCTAACAGCATTAGAAGAAGCTATGAAGAGGCACAACATTACAGTGCCTAATTCTTCTTCCTCGGGCAAAGGACAAGCCTTCTCCACTAAGGCTTCATCATCTACAAGTTCTAGTTGGATTCTTGATTCAAGTGCTTCACATCACATGACTCATTCTGTTGATCTTCTTGATTCTCTTTTTGATAGTCCTACTTCACATATTACAGTTGGGAACTCATCACAGATTCCAGTTCTAGGGACAAGCTTAGTTAAGATGCACGATGGTAGCATTGATGATGTTCTTTTTGTTCCTAATATTTCACAGAATCTTCTTTCCATCTATCAAATTTGTTCCTAATTTTTAATAATCACATTATTAAAATTTTATATAATATGATCTAATCTAATTTATTATTAAAAATTTTGATGTATAATTTTAAAAACTTATACTTATTAATTACATATTTCCTATTATTTATCTATACATGTTTTTAAAACTTAAATAATTAAAATTTTGATTTTATATATATTACTTATGTTATAATAGTATAGTAATTGAAATGATTAAATAAAAATTTCAAAATACACATATAACTTATTTTTAAAAATATAAAATATATAATTAAAATTTTATTATAATTATTAAATTTATTATATATTTAAAAAGTTATATATATATATATATATATATATATATATATATATATATATATATATAAATTATTATGATATTAATTTTTTGAGTCAAATTTATTGATTCATATTTTAATATATTATTTTAAAAATAATCATATTTATTAAAAAGGTGGTCAAATATTAATATTATTAAATTTTTTATATGATATATTTTTAAATTAGTTGACCAATAATATATGTTATAATATAATTATTAGAATAAATACAAAATTTAAATTTAAAAAATAATTAATTTCTAAAATTAACATATAACCTAATATGAAAAAATTAAAATATATACTTAACTAATATTAAATCATATTGATTAATTAACCAACATAACTTAAAAATATATTTTACAATAAAATATATCCACACTCACCGTCACCAAAGAGAAGATCCACGCTCACCAAGGAATGCACAGGACTCTTCATTGGAGATGAAGCCAATTTCTCTGCATGAGGTCGTGCAGACAATCTTCTCATAATCTACAGCGGCCTTGATGGTGATTTCACCCAACACCGTAACCATGTTAGTCTAGGTGTCGGTTGCACATGCTACCTTCCATACAAGATCCTGCTCCAGGCACGCAGCCAAGACTGCATCAGAAATTCGAACAGCAACAGCGAGCCTGGCAGCTCATATGCTGACTAAGGCAATTTTACTCGCGTGAAGTGGCCTCTTGATTCTGCAAGAACGTGGCGGCACCGGCTACGGTGCAACATATTTGCACCGGATGCCCTGCCCTTCCATCCGATGCCATGCATCTCATATTCAATCTCCGTACCTGTACTGCCTGCCATCTGCAGCATCATTGTCAAATCCCTTACAGTCACTAGTTCAACTATGTAGTTTTATTTTAATCAAATTACAAAAATATGAGTTTGATTAAAAGTAAAACTACATTAAGAATGAGGGTTCAATTATGTACTTTTATTTTAATCAAACTCATATTTCTCACAAAAGCATAAATCACAAGCTAATTTCAATTAACCAATCTTAAAAAGATGAGTAAATTGTAAAATAATTATTGACAAGTGAATCAAATATTTTTTTTTTTCAAAATTATTTGATTTCGTACCAACTTCTATTGATTGAACTTAAGTTTTCCTTATTGTAATTTGATTGAGTGACAAGTATTTTTACAATTAAACATATTTTTTTTCCAAATTTTCAGATTTATTACCAATTTATATTAATCTAAACCCAAAGTTTTCTCTTTTATATCTCAAATTATTATAAACATTTCATAAAATTCAACTATAAAATTAAATAAAATTTGAAAACAAATTATTAATATAATATAAAAATTATATTTAATATTATTTTAAATATTAATATAATTAAAAATAATAATAATATAAAAGTTATATAATATAATAGTATATTATACAATGTAACACATAATAGTTTCTTTAAATTGAAGAATGGCCTTCAAATGCATCCACTCTTTAAATTTTTTTATTAAACTCGTGTAAAAAGCAATTACTACTGACTGCAATGGATTTGACAATGATGTTGGAGATGGCAGGCAGTACAGGTATAGAGATTGAATATGGGATGCATGGCATCGGATGGAAGGGCAGGGCATCTGGTGCAAATATGTTGCACCGTAACCGGTGTCGAACGTGGTTGCATATATACGCTCGCCACAAGAGATCACGAGCATCATGTGGGAAAAGAAGTCGCATTCATGAGAAAGGGACACATATCTCAAAAAAAAAGAAGACAAAGGAAAGTCTGTTCACGTCCTTCACTTCTTATGCCATGGCACAAAACAATGATGCCCGACCAATGCAAAGATGAAATGGTCAAGCCACTATGAAAGGACTATAAAAAAAATTTAACAATGTAGGACAGAAAGTGATAACAATAATGCCCATTTGTGGCCTACTTGGGCAGCCCTTAGGCCCCGTTTGGTTGCAGGAATTAAGGTGGAATTGGGTGCGAAATTTCTACTTTTTCGTCAAATCCACCATTTGGGACGCCAAAGAGAAATTATGGTTTCCTCAATCAAAATCCGATTATACCACCAAAATGGGCGGCACTATCTTCCCACCCAATAGGTGGAATTCAAATTCATATTTTGGTTTTAGAAAATTATGAACCCTATTTGATTTGGCCGTTGGGTCCGTGATCTTCTGGCATTCATTTTTGGGGTTTTGAAACTGGGTTTGCATCATTTTCACGTCCGCCTCAGTTTTCAGAGGGTTTCCTCATTTTCCCGTCTCAGCTTTCAGAGGGTTTCCTCATTTTCACGTTCATTCTCACAAGGTTTCATCACCATTTTCACAAGGTTTCATCACCGTTCTCCTGCAATAATAGGGTTTCTACATAATTAGGTAGTTTTTGCAAATGAATCTTTGTCATTTCTTATGCAAAATCTTTGTTTATGCGAAATCATTCCTTCCTTTCTCTGCAGAAACTACCTAATTCTATCATGTTTTATTTTTCATCTGAGAAACAAATCTATTGTGGACATTGCTACATTGTTAACATTGATAATCAGTGTTAACACTAGCAAGCAACAATGATTGTTAGTGTTAACACTGATTGTCATTTTTTAGGTAGTTTAACACTGATTATGTGTAAATTTGGATTGTGAAGGGAAATAGAATTACTGTGTAACTTTGGACTGGCTATTACTATTATCCTTTATAGGGAAGTGAATGTAATAATATTAGGAGAACACTGAGCATGCAATATTTTAGCCACAATGTCCAAGGTTATTCAATATCACATTGAAGGGCACTACACTGAGGGAAATCCCCTAGTTTTTGCTAAATGTACAATCTCCCAGGCCTTGTCTGCCTTCCCTACTTTACACATTACATTAGTGAACTGAGTAAATTGATGAACATCTGGGAAAGACTCACAACATTTCTCACTAATGTGAACTATAGTCATCTCTGCCTCCTATGGTCTATTTTCCTTTTAACAATGTCAAAAATACTGCTGACAAAATGGTCTTATTTGGCACATAGTTGGCCTCCAACATTGCATGTAATAAAGTGAGAGCCTTGTTTATCTTTCCTGATTTTACAAAAACATCAAAAAGATGATTGTAAAGAAGAGCATTCAACTTTGGAAGTGTTTTTCTTAACTCAATGAAGACATGTAAAGATTTGTGTAGCATCTTAGACCTTTCAAAGTAGTAAATGAGGCACTTAGCCAAGCCAAATCTAATAGCATAGTAAGTGAGGGGCAAAGACATAATAGATTCTTAGAAGCTTTAGCCCATTCTTTGTCCCTTTGACTGGTAATAAATCCATAGCATTTCTATTTGTGGCAGCATATGGGTGTTCTTTTCCTTATTAACATTGATTAACGGTTTTAACACCGATAATCAGTGTTAACAGTGCTAACACTAAAGCACTGTTAACATTGATTATCAGTGCTAACACTGATAATCAATGTTAACATTGCTATAGTGTAACACTAATTGTTAGTGTTAACACTAACAAGCAGTGTTAACACTATGTTTAACATTGATTATGTGTAAATGTTAATTTACAACTCATATTCTCTGCATTGTATACTTAAGATTGAACATCTATTCATTTTTACACCCATATGTTGCCACAGATAGAAATACTATGGATTTATTACCAGTCAAAGGGACAAAGAATGGGCTAAAGGATAACAATAATAGCCAGTCCAAAGTTACACAGTAACTCTATTTCCCTTCACAATCCAAAGTTACACATAATCAATGTTAAACATGTGTTAACACGTAATCTACAAAGTTACACGTAATCTACAAAGTTACACATAATCAATGTTAAACATGTGTTAACACGTAGTCTAAAAAGTTCCATATGATTCAAGTTTTATCATAAACACTCAGGATGCATACAAACTGTCAACCACCTCAAAGATAAACACAACATTACAAAAATGATATGGATTTGCAAGGTTTACGATAAAATGAGAATAAGAAAAAGAAAACTGCATACCTAAAATCTCAAACTAAGAATAGAAAATATTGCAGTACAAGCTTACAAGAAAAGGGACAAGTCCATCTACCACAAAAGCCACCAAACACATTATAACAGTCATATCACTAACACAGACCAAAATGTGAAATGCCCAGGCGTATGATTGTATTATGTGTTAAACGTAGTCCAAACAAGGCTACACATTTAGCACTCCAGTAGAAAATAGAAAATGCCATTTCGATCCACTACTCCACATCCCTAATATCCTCCCTACCAATGCTAAAAGGGAATCCATGCAAGTGTAAAATCTAACAAAAGGAAATTGATAATTGTTTGGTGTGATTTAATAAGGTTTAGAGAGTTATGCAATGATATTGATTAATATAAAACCAAGTTCCTTGAGTCACCGTTCGTAGCTAAGACATGTTTGAAATAAATTAATTCTAAAAACTTACACATGTAATATAAAAAGTTACACATAATCAGTGTTAAACATGTGTTAACACGTGGGTGGTCCCACAATAGTGTGTCCCACTTTTTTAGACATACTGATTTTTGCTGAAATAACACATTTTTAATAAAATATGATGATTTAAGCTTGGAGAGGTTCCATTTGAAGGAATTAATTACAAATGGTTAGCTCAAATCCTCTTAGATTAAAAAAATATTGATATAACATATATATACTCCTCATTCATGCCTACAATGGAGTCTCCTTCCCACCTATTAAAATGCTGACAAAAATCACTTTGACTTTATGTTTTGGCAGATCAAATGAATCCATTTAAAAAAACCTATCTATGTAGTATGATGCTATTCAGAACAAGCTTTCTAATGAATATAATTTTAATACATATTGAGTTCATTATCACTTTTAAATATTACTTTAATTAAACATAGGTTGTCTGGTCATTCAACAACCTGTCTCTTCAAGACTTTGGGAAAAATAGTAAATTACAAAAAAAAAATTATGAAAAATATGTAGGAAAAGAGTATTTGTGTTACCTTTTTATATAAAAAAGAAAAAATGAACTTCGATATACACAAATCAAGTTAGAGTGATCCAAGTGACCTTATGTCTAAATTACAGTTACTGTCACTTTAGAACTTAAGAAACTATGAAATATTAACCCGAAATGAATGAAACCAATTGCATCCTTTAGATATTGAAGTTAAAAATATAATCTCAAAATAATTACATCGTTATCATTTTTTTTTTTTTAAATTATGTTGATCCAAGTGACAGTAACTCCTTAAAAACACATTTTTTCACACAACACTTTTTGAAGGAGAAGGAAAAATGAATTATATTTTTTTTTAGAAAAATATATTTACAAACTAGAAAGAAAATTCTAAAAGACTCTAGTTTACATCATCTTCAAATTCCTAATAGTTTTGCGGCAACAAGTGTTCAAAAGTGAAGTTTTTTCTCAGAATGTTGATCTCTATGTCAAAGTTAGCCAAAACATGGGACACACTATTGTGTGACCACCCACGTAATCTAAAAAGTTACACATATTCAATAGCATTTAAGAATTTTATCTACTAGAAGGCAGAGCTGAAACTAAAACATAAATGATACCATTAGTTTAAGGTGTGTATCATGGACAAATGAGGACATATATAATACATATATATATGATGGAGATTGGCAAGGATCTTGTCTATAAGTACATTTTTGTTCTTTATGTCATGGATGGATGCATATCTTTGTGATTATGTACTACTATATGCTTCATCTTTGTGCTTCATACTAGATATCTCCTTGCTCAAATCATTGTGTTTGTCCACATTTCAAGCCATTGATGGATCATATTGAGAATATTGATGTTCTAGGACCCGTAGCTATGGAGACCACATATTCTCATCTTCTCACAGCTCTTCTTGATTTTCTTTTCATAGCCAAAGTAGTGGTAGCTCGAGAAGGTAGTGCACAAATGGGTAATCGAATAAGAAAAGAAAAATATTTTTATAGAATGGTTATTCATTCTAACGATGTGGATTGTCATGATCAGATTCACATGAGTAAGGGAGCCTTCTTTTCTCTAGCTACTATCCTAAGGATGAAAGGAAGCTTGATAGATATGATACACTTGATGTTAGAAGAAAAACTTATGATGTTCCTCCACACCCTTGGCCATAATCTGAGGAACCACAAGATTGCCCACAACATTGGGTAGTTAGGAGAGACAATCAGTCGATACTTCCACAAGGTTTTGAGGGATATCTTAGCACTCCACAAGGATTTATTTATACCACCTAGTCCAAACACTCCTCTTGAAATTAGTGGGAATGAACATTTTGATCCATTCTTCAAGGTAATTCTTGTGTTGTTACAAATTTCTTGTATGGATTTTTATCCTTATCATATTATCGGTTGACCATAGAATTGATGATTGTATCATATCGTATAGGATTGTGTTGGAGCTATCGATGGAATCCATATACCAGTCACCGTTGATGTCAACATGCAGGGTAAATGTCATGATAGAAAAGGCAACTTGTCGCAAAATGTTATGGGTGTGTGTTCCTTCGATTATAAGTTTTAGTACTGCCTTGCTGGTTGGGAAGGGTCTTCTATGGATAGTCATGTTCTAGTTTAAGATATGTCAAGAGAAGATCCTCTTTTTGTTCCCCCCAATAAGCCAAATCATAGTTTAATATACTCAAGGGTACAATCAATGTTTCAAGTTTTAATAATCTACTTTATTTATGTAGGAAAATATTTTCTAGTGGATGTTGGATATCCCAATGCACCTGGATTTCTTTCTCCTTATTGATGTACATGCTACCACCTAAAGGAGTTTTCAAGAGAGAATTCAACAAACTCTCGACAAGAGTTGTTCAACCACCGATAATCCTCTCTTAGAAATTTAGTAGAGCATACATTTGGTATTCTCAAGCACCATTTTCCAATCCTAAGGCATGTCAAGTCTTATTCTATCATGACAGAAGCCCATATTGTATTAGCATGTTGCATACTACACAACTACATTATGTTAGAGGATGACATTCCATCAAAAATTGGTACCGAAGTGGAAGATGATCGTGATGGGACAGATGTAACAATGCTGGAGACATATGGGTTGTCTCAACATGATAGAGACCAATGGGCACAATTTTGAGATGATATAGCAAGTAGAATGTGGGAAGAGTACAGATCCCAAGAATAGTTGTTCTTTTATGGGTCAAGACTACATGATGGTTTCCTTTTTCTTTTGTTTTTATCTGGAAGTATTGGAATTTTATGGGTTAGTGTGTTTTATTTGAGTAAAGTGATGTATGAAGATACTTTGATATACATGATGGTTTCCTTTTTCTTCTATTTGTACCTAGAAGTATTGGACTTTTATGGGTCAATGTGTTTTATTTAAGTAAACTGATGTATGAAGATACTTTGTTTTACATCATGGTTTCCTTTTTCTTTTGTTTGTATGTGGAATTATTGGACATGTTGGTTTTTTATTTGCTATATTATACCGATGTATGCAGATACAAAGATACAATTATATGTCCATAAATATATTCCATGTCATATATTTATATGATTAATCAAACTTTATCATGAGTTGAAACTTTATCATACTTTGTTCACATACACTGATACAACTATTTATGTTTATATTTATATTAGTTGCTAAGTCCATTTAAACATTCTGCATCTCTATGTTTATGTTTTGAAGTTGTTTTTCATAGTGATTTAAATGTCTTCTTGTAATGCAATATAATTTCCTCTTGATAGTAACAGAATAGGATGTATGACAGAAAACAAGAGATCTATGCCACTATGAACAGTGTTATGATGAACAAAACCATATTATAACAAGGTTGACCGTGAAAGATTGTCTCAAATTTTCAATAGCTAAACACCAAAGAAGGCTATATGTTCATATGCTGTAAAAATGTAATGCTTAATAAAAGTTTTTGACAATTGACTCCACATTTTTACCAAACTTCCATACAATATCCTCTGATTTAGAGGTTTGGGATGAACTGAATTTTGATCATTAATATTAATTAATTAGAGTTGAAACCTTAATGATTCAAATACTACTACATTGAATGTTATTCAATTGGAAAGTTTTCCAGGTATATGTGCGTCTTCTCATGAGTGCAAGGAGCTTGCAATGCTTCTCATTTGAAGAGCACCATATAATTGGAGCCTGTTATGACTTATAGTACATTGTGATTCTCAGAGACTTTGAAGCCTATCCAAAGAGATCTTCAGCTCCAATTTCCTAGGTACACTCTCAAGTCTATTTTAATACTTTTTGTTACAATAAAAGGGTCAATAAAGCCTTTAGGTATACTTGGTAAACCAGTACAATATTGCCAAGACTTTCTGTTATGGTGAGGGGTCGACAAAGCTTAATTTTAAGGGTACTTGGTAAGCAAGTACAAAGGTGCCAAAGCACAGCCCCGTATTGGTGAATGAATCAAGATAGTACTAGGCATAGTTGTCTTCAAAAAACATCTTTTAAGCATCATGGGTTTCATTAGAAACAATAGGGTGCTCTTCATCATCCTCACCAATATCTAACTCCTCTTGTTCTTCCCAATCTGCTTCAGAAGCACAGTTATATCTATGTTGGATTTTCCAGTCCAAAGCTTGGCAAGCACGAGAGCAATAATTGACTGAACCACACACAGAACATCTTCTAAACTCATGCCTTCTGGTCTCAGGCTGCCCACACAAAGAATAGGAGTAAAGTCCATTACCTAGTGGTGCGTAATGCAAGGAAAACCAATGCACTAGAAAAGTATTTTCATAATGCACCTTTGCAAGTGGCACATTGTAACCAAAATAACTAAGCAATGTACCACCAATGGCATTATAGAAAGCATTTTCAAAATGCTAGTTTCAATTACAATTCTCTCGTGTACAGTCTACCTTATGTTTTTGGGATCGAAACTATAGGTATGAACAATGACAATTGGATCTTGAGGAATCTAACTTAAAAATCATTGTGGCAAAAGATGATGATTGTCTAGCAGCAGCCTTCACTTCTCTCGCATTAGCTTTGACCAAAAATTGACGCCCTTCTTTTACATTTTTCTTGACACCATACCCATCTTGCAAGCAATGGCCAAGTTCTATGATTGCATATATATGGCCAAGATCAATTGCTTTCACACATAGAATGACACCAGTCTTTAATTTCTTGTCTCTTTTTGAACCTCTGCTACCATTGAAATGAATAACTGCCAAGGAATATAGAGCCATTGGATGTGATGCGATGGCAGCCTCAGCCATCAGTGTTAATCCTAAACCCCTATTAATGAGTAAATAGAATTGAATCTATGAGCAAGGCATTTCTCTTTGGCATCCCAAAGTATGTTTTCTAGAGTTTACTGCCCATAGTTCATCAAAGAAGAAACATGGATCATTATGCATGTGTATTATAGTATTAGTTATTGGGCATGAGCATCATGATTTTATACGTTGTCTTTGAATTTGACATGGATTGATTGGTAGATGTTCTTCTAGAGAGACTTAGATGAGGTTGGCTACCTCCTATTTTCTATGTGTTAGAATGGTTACTTGCTATGAAATTTTCAGCAAAAATATGGAGAAGCCTACACTTGGAATATGCAATTTATATGCATATTGTTATGAAATTTTCTAATGAAAAGAGTGTCCTCTATTGTAATATTTATTACTCAGTGTAGCATGCATATAATAACCTTGTGTGTCAGTCTTGATCTTCTCATATACATTTTTCTTGAGCTTTATGAGAAGTAGATGCATGATTTTTCATAATTTCATTGCTCCACATACTTTTTCTTGAGATATGGAATTTGTTCTAATGACCAATTCAAAGAGGCGTAGGAAATTGTATGGAATAGTAGTATGGAATAATCATGTATGGAATAATGATCAATCTGAGGTCAATCTTCATGAACATCATGATAGTTATTCCATACATGGCTACTGTTGCAATTTATAATATTTATTCCATAGATGGATACTAATAGAATAACAGTAGCCATGTATGGAATAATGATCAATATGAGGTCAATCTTCATGAACATCATGATAGTTATTCCATACATGGCTACTGTTGCAACTTATAATAGTTTTTCCATACATGGCTATTGCTGGAATAATAGTAGCCATGTATGGAATAATGATCAATCTGAGGTCAATCTTGATGAATGTCATACTTCATTACAATCTTCTTGTAATGCAGTATGATGTTCATCAAGATTACAAATTGCAACAGTAGCCATGTATGGAATAATGATAAATCTGAGGTCAATCTTAATGAACATCATGCATTACAAGCAGACATTTAAATCAATTATTCGATGATTGTTGACTCAATTTCATATGTACTTTTATCAATTATTGGATGATTGTTGAATCAAGTTCATATATCAGCCCACTACCATTTTCTCTTTCTTTGAAAAATCTACTATCTAGAAAGTGCTATAACAACACTATTGTGTTGAAGCCAAAGACATAATGCCTTTGTTAAAACACCAACATCTATACATTTGTTAATGGCATGCCTAATTATTTTCTGCATCATGCTAAGACTCAAACTATAGATAATGCTCCTCTAAATTTATTCCAATAACAAGTCATGTAATTGTTTGAGTTTGTTATCTTTAATAAGATAGGACTGTCATTGAACTTATAGAAAATTTCTTCATTATGATAATTTAATATCAGCTATTAGCATTTGTTTTGATCTTTATGCTTCATTGTAACTGAAAGTTGTCAAATATGATCTTTATTCTTGTACATTTGATATCTTTCTAACTGATTTATTAATGTCACAATTCAAGCCTCGCTAGATAGGATCACGTCTTTACTCTGTGTCCACTAGCAATAAAATAGCATATATCTGTATTGTTGTGAAAAGTTTACTACATTATGAAACTATCTCTAAACAATAATATGAAAATGTCCCTCATCTATCTACTAACTGACATTTGCATTAATAACCTTATATGTATCAATTGTCACTAGTACATTTGAGGCCAAATTCTGATGGCCATGTGTCAGATTTGCAATGCCTATTTGTCAGAACTTTGACATGTGTCCGTCAACATTTTTGCATTGGAAATGGTGATGGAAGTGATAATCATTGGTATTTTGATATCATTGCCCGTCGGAATTGGCCACATGAATAGCAATTTTACTATGTGACCAATCTGTCGAAAAACATTTTTTACATCTCGTCGGTCGAAAAGGAGATGGATATGTAGTAAATGCCGATAGGACAATCCGTCAGAGCTATAGTTGTCCCGTCGCATAGATCTATCGGATTGGGGTTCCTTCCAACATTTTTTTGGTCAGATATCTGATGATCTTTAATAAACTATTGACAGGACAATCTGTCGGAGGTATAGCCATCCTATCGCACAGATCTGTCAGATCAGGGTTCCTTTCGATGATTTTCCTGTCAGATATCTGATGATCTTTAATAAACTACCGACATGACAATATGTTGGACATATAGTGCGTCATTTGAAAAAGCTTTACTACCTGTCGAAAAAGTGATGGATGGGCATAGTAAAAATAACAAAGCTCAAGAGACCATCATAGTTGGTCTCCGTCTTTGGTCCATATAGTGACAAAACATTTTACATTTCATTAGCTCATCAAATGAGGGGATTTGAAATAATTTAATGGAATATTTTCATGATAATGTATATTATTTAAGTTGATGTTGCACAAATTTATCGACTCCGTGCACTTGTATACTATAAGCACAGCCATAAAGAAGCATCTCCTCCCATGGCCTACATTACTCAAGCCACGAGAGGGGATGCTTCTTTATGGCTATGCTCGATGTATATAAGTGCGTGAAGTAGATAAATTCATTCATCGTCAAACTAAAATAATATACATTATACATGAAAATATCATCCATTAAATTCTTTCAAATCACCGCATTTGATGAGCTAATGAAATGTAAAATGTTTTGTCTGTATATAGACCAAGGATGGAGACCAACTATGATGGTCTCTTGAGCTATGCTATCTTTAGTCCTAGCTACTGGGTAAGGGTTGGAAGACTTATACCTGTCGATCATTGAGAATAATCACCGCCTTGCCTTTATGTACACTACAATGTATCCAATATAAGAGAAGGCAGAAAATATGAATGGCTAAAAGAAATGAAAGATACAATAAAATTATCTTATTGTTTACCTTCTCATAATTGATCCCAGTCTCACAAAAGTAATTTTAGACGATCACTAGCACATTTCATGCATGGATGAGAAACAGTATCCAAAGTTTCTAGATTCTGAGAAGAGGTATGAGTGGAGGCCAAAAAAGGGATATTTGTGATGATTTTATAGACGTAGTACTGAATCATCATCTTTGCACTGGTACTCAATCTGGAAACCCTCTCTAGCAAATCTCCACATCTAGCAAATCTCCACAAAAATCCCTTCTAGCCTCCACTACATATACATCTTCTCAGTATCTAAAAGCTCTCCATCATTGATTCTCATCATTTCTCACCATCTCTGTGGACTAAGACCTTAAATTATTGAGCTTCTCTTTGTTTCGAGAATAGTTTAACATTCTCTACTTAACAGGGCCAACCACCTAAAGGTGGAAGCTCATCTAAACCCTCCTAGGAGCCTCTTATGACCCTTTACGACATTTTAAGACCACTAAGATGTGTATTCTTAGGGGTTGTAAAGGGTCATAAAGGGTCATAAGGGGTCCTAGGACACAACAATTGAGAAACATAAATGTAGGCATCATGGTCACAAGTTTTTGGAGACAACATAATTGAGTGGTATACCCAGATGATTCAAAGCAACCACTACTCCTTTGGAACCGGAGGAGTAGTAGTTGCTTTGCATCGTCTGTGTATACAACTCAATTATGTTGTCTCCAAAAAATTGTGACCATGATGCCTACATTTATGTTTCTTAGCTGTTGTGATATCTACATTTGTGTTTCTCAACTGTCGTGTTTATGTGCATTTTTTTTATGTGTTTGGGAAGACATATTTCTATCCTGGGCCTGGATCCTACGACAATTAGCTTCATAACAATGAAGTAGATGATAGATGAGCAATTAGCTTCCCAAGAAAAATCCCATAAATGAACTATGCATACCCAAATTCTTGCGGTCTCTATGTGTACCCAAAGGATATATTTAAGCCTTACCCTTGTTGTTTCAAATATATCTTTTGGGTACGCGCAGAGGGCACAGGAATTAGGGTACACACAGTTCATTTACGAGATTTTTTTTGGAAGCTAATTGCTTAGCTCTCACCTGCTTCATTTATTATCAAGCTAATTGTCAAAGGATCCAAGCCTAGGCTAGAAATATGTCTTCCCATTCTGTTTAAGCCATATTCCTTGGGTATGTGTAAGATCATGGTATGCCAAACTATGCCCTTAAGTGGCAATGAAAATTCACAAAATCAGGTATAGGCAAGTTGACATAAAAATTTGAACAAGTTATAAGTATTATATAAATAATATGTAAGAAGAGAATCTGTAGAAAATTGAATTTAGTTTCTAAGATACTAGGCCTTTTTTGAAAAATAATTATTCTATGTGTTCAAAATTTCAAATTTTAATGTATTAGTACAAAGAATTCAGGAAAAAATAAGAAGTAGGTGTATGTCTGACCACCTTAAACACAATCAAATGATTTTTTTTTTTTACAATATTCTAGATATAAGTAGTAGACTCTTGTTCGGATGTGAGACATATGTTTTTTGTAATTTATTTCCAAGTAAATAATTAATTATGATTTTTCTTCTAGAACTTTTCTAGAATACAAAAACTCTCGTGTCTGACCACATTAACTTAGTTTAAAATTTATCAAATTGATTTTTTTTATTTTTCTTGTAGTCGGAAAATCATAGAATGTGACACATGTTTTGGATTTCAAAAATTATATACAGTTTGAAAGTTATAGCTATTTTTCAATAAGTCTATCAATTAGGACTAGAAAGATAACAAGTAGGTGTATGTCTGACCACATTAAAAAAAAATCAAATGATAATATTTTTTTATAAGATTCTAGATAAAAGTAGTAGATTCATGTCCAGATGTGATGTATATTTTTTTGTATTTTTTTTCCAAGTAAATAATTAATTATGATTTTTCTGCTACAAATTTTCCTTAATATAAAAAATCTCATGTCTGACCACCTTAACTTAGTCTAAACTTCATCAAATTGAAATAAATGTTTATTATTATCATATTACGTGAAGCATAGAATGTGATTTATATTTCAGATTTCAAAAATTTTATATTGTTTGAAAGTTATAGTTATTTTTCAAAGAGTTTATCAACCAGGATTTTTTTTTCACATCACCACTTTTTGGCATACCACAATCTTGCACATACGCCCTTGTTCTTGGAAAACTTCCTTGGTATGGTAGGTGTTCTCTCTGTAGTACTCTTCTTCAATCTATGTTCGACGATAAGCATCTTCTTCTTCTTCCTAATTGCAGCCAGAGCTTCCTTTTCATCAGGATTCAACTCCACTTCCCCCATCTCATCATCCTCGTCACCCTCAGCTACCATCCTAATCCCTTCTTCCCTCTCCAATTCTTCAAGCCTCTGTAAGATATCTGGATCAATAAAGTCTGCAAAATTTTGTCCATCCATGATCTCAGGAATATCATCTTCTTTCCACTCTTCATTTGCCAAAATATACCGCTTCTTCAAGCTTGTAGAATAGTCTCTAGTGGTTGCAAATCAATCTTATTACAAACTACAATAAGAGGCTTATTGGAAAACATAGGTTTTATGTTGTGAAACAAACCTTCTTGTTGCACAATACTATAAGCACAGGACCTCGAAACATCAAGGAAAAACAAAACAACCACCTTCAAATGAGCCAAGGTAATAATATTGAGCATCTCTATGGTGTTCCTGTCCTCCAAGGGGTGGTCCAAAATACCAAGGGTATCAATAGGCTAAATAGATTCAGACTGTCATGGAGGCCTAATGGCTCTACCTTGTAGCCCACAACATAAAGCACAATGCTCAAAGAAAAGTACATGTCCATATTGTAGAAATGGAAAAGAAACAACAAGAAAACAAATAAAAACAAATAAAAAAGAAAATATTATAATTAAATAATCACCAAAAATGATACACATAATACCTCTGTATGCAGCCCATATTTAACATTTCAAATGCAAGAATGAAAGAAAACATGGAACTAAGCCCACAGTTCATAGGCCCAGAGAGGGACATTTATCATAGTCATATAAATATGATTATTTTTAAATGGAATACACCAAGGAGTACTATCAAAAATATTGACCATTTACAATCATGAATAGTGAATAATCAAATAGCTCATTTTTTTATCAGCATGTGTAGTCTATGTGTATATGAAAAATGAATGAAATATCAAGCTGAAATAAAATAGTGAACAAAAATTCAAATTCAAGGCCTAATTTATCAAGAGAAACAAACATTAGGACGAAAGAAAAATCATTAAGACTATAGAAAAATCATTAGGACTATAGAAAAATCATTAAGACTAGAAAATCATGTTCTAGAAAAATCATTACGACTATAGAAAAATCATTTAGACTAGAAAATCAAGTTCTAGAAATGGACGGTTTTGATGCTTTGCCATTACAACAATTGAGCATTCATCATTTGGTACTTCTTGGTGTATTCCATTTAAGTTTTTTAGCTGTTGTGTTTATGTGCATGTTCTTTATGTGTTTGGCTTCTCTCCCTTGCAAGGGATACGTCGATAGGTAATTGATTTGAAAGCATAATGATTTGACAGTCTTTTTTCAAGATAGGCATAATGATCCCACCAACCTTAATTAGAAACATTTGCGATATATGTCAAGTACTTATAATCAGTATGCCCAAAAAATAGAGACTTAGTAGTAAAAGCATGTCCTTTGGTTTACTAGTTTAATCTAGTTTAAGAATGGTTTGTTTCATGTTTGAATATACCAGTGAATGAAGCTTGGCTATATTAAGTACAATCTTAAGAATCGTGACTCTTCAAATTCTCTTGTTTCCTTTAGACCTCCAAACATGTGTACTATGAGATTTCCTTCAACAAATGGACTTTTGATGATTTTCACAATAGTACATGTCTTGGAGGAAAGCTTACAGTACTGCTTAGGCAAATCTAAATGTTCATCACCTGTGCATATAAGAGTTGATCATAGAAGGTATATGCACAGATGAAAAACATGCATATTTGACCAAGCAATACTGGGAGCTAGACCCAACAACAAATAGATTTGTGGTGATTTTCACAATAGTACATGGGTTGTTGGGTAAGTTCCTAGTAGTGCTCAGGAAAATCTACATGGTCATCACCTGTGCATATGAAGTGGCTCTAATGACAGATACAATCACTAAATTTTGCATACTCCTTATTTTGTTCTGGGCTGATATTATCAGTCATGGTCTTTCTTGAATGGAATGACTCGTTACGTGTACATTGACTAGAATGTTGGTGGAAGAAGGATGATTTGTTTGCAACCTGTAGATACAGACACTGAACAACTATTTTTTCAACTCTAATTTTCTCAACACAAAGGGACATTTATCATAGCCATAGAAACATGATTATTTTAAAATGGAATACACCAAGGAGTACCATCAAAAATATTGACCATTTACAATCATGAATAGTTAACCTAAATCAAATAGCTCATTTTTTATCAACATGTGTAGTCTCTGTGTATATGAAAAATGTGTTAGGAATAATCCCAAGAGATAACTGAGAGGGGGGGTGAATTAGTTATCTACAAGTTTCAATTATTTATCCAATTAAGTATACTTAAACACAAAGCATAAACACAATGAAAGAACACTTGAACACAACAACAATATTTTGGTTATGGGGAAACCCAAATAGGTAAAAAACCCAGTGGGAATTGACACCCACTAATATTTTGTACTAGTGTATTATGATCCTTGTTAGAAGATCCTTAACCCTATTAGGAGTTTCTTTACAATATGTTTAGTACATTAGACCTGGTCAAGGGTCAGACCTTGTTAGGAGTCTTTTACAATTAACCCTATTAGGGGTGAGGACGCACTGTCCGAGAGCACACTGCTCAAAGGGTGAAGGCTACAACCTTTTGAATAATAGATACACACTATATTCGGATCTTGGTGAACTGCACTTTGACTTGCTATCTAGATTAGTTCCAATTTATAGAAAAAATACTTTACTTGGTCACATAGACCTTCTTCTAATGGCTCAACACTTCGCACACTCTTCTCTTCTCTTCACAATCAATTTTGAACCACACTTAGCAATCACAAATGACAGCCTATAAATATCTTTCCTCCAAATGATATAATCAAGTCAGCCTATTAGAACCACCTTGAAATCATATTAGAGAAACCATAACATACTCCAATAATAATTATGTCAGCTCTACTAAGCACACAACACATTCTGGGACCTGTCCAATATTAATAAATATAGATGCACGCTACACATTGTCGGCTCTACCAAAGTAACTAAAACTTTCTCCACAAGCTGAATTACATCATGCACTCTTAACCAAACATCAATAACTCTTATCCAAGCACTAATCCAAGGGCACATATTGAAATGATAGGTGCAACTCCAGAACCAATATAATCTCTGTCAGCTCTTCTAAATAAACACAGGAAATTGCTACTGCTTAATAGCGACTGCATAACTTCACTTCTACTAATCATCAGACTCTGCATCCATAAATGTAACATCACTAACATGTCTCCATCACATATCCAAATGTGCAAGGCTCCATGATAACTGTACCAACAATCATCCACCGAATACTTCTTGTAACTCTGTCAAGAACACTGCTGACACAAGCTGCTATATAATTGTTTGTACTAACAGTTAACCTCTGTGTCCATGATATCATACTTATAACATGTCCATGTTGTATATACTAAAATCTTACTAAATTAGTCTTCCACGCATGCTACTTACCATATGTTGTCATCAATGACAAACATATAGTCAACATTGGCTTGCTGGCAAATCTCCAACAATCTCCCCCTTTGGCATTGATGGAAACATATGGAATGAAAAACACCACCAACCTAAATGAACATTTATTTTATAACATTCTTCATTTCCTTTTCAAAAATCCCCCAAGGATGAATCCTCCTTCTGCTACAATATTCTTCAACATTCTCCATTTCCTCAATTGAATTGCTTCCATAACTGAATAGTACTCCCCCTTAGTATATTACTCCTTCTTTCACTTCTATTTTTCATGACTATATATTACTCCCCCTTTAACATCAATGGAAAAGGGCACCAAAAATTTTAAGCACTGGTACTACTCCTGAGGTAGAGTAGTCAACCATCCATCAGTCCCTGAGGACTAATTCACTTTCTTCTAGGTAGAATCAGGGAAGGGAATTACTCCCAACTTCTCCCTAAGATACTCAAAAGTATCCTTTGGCAAGGGCTTTGTGAATATGTCTGCTAGCTGATCTTTAGTACTCACATAGTCCAACTTAACTTATTTTTCTACTACTTTCTCTCTTAGGAAGTGATACTTGATCTCAATGTGTTTTGTCTTTGCATGCATCATAGGGTTCTTTGACATATTGATAGTGCTAGTGTTATCACAATGTATAACAATAGGATAGTCTATCTAAATTCCAAAATCCTTTATCATTTTATTGATCCAAACAATTGTAGATCAATTCAGGGCTATTGCAACATACTTCGCTTCTGCTGTTGATTGAGAGATACAATTTTTCTTCTTGCTTGTCCAAGTGACAAGTCTGTTACCAAGAAATACTGCTCCTCCCGATGTACTCTTTCTATCATCAACGCATCCTACCCAATCTGCATCAGTATACACATGAAGCTCAACATTTTTTGAATTAGAATACCATAGACCATAGTCTATAGTGCCTTGCAAATATCTAAATATTCTTTTTACTACCATAAGGTGACTTTGTTTAGGCTCTACTACAAATCTTCCAACTATGCCAATTGCATTGGAAATATCAGGTCTAGTTTGAGTAAGATAAATGAGTTTTCCAATCATAGATTTGTACAATGTTATATCTGTTGATGGTGAGTCATCATCTTTTGTAAGCTTACATCCAGTTATTATAGGTGTCCCTACTGGCTTACAATCATCCATCTTGAATTTCTTTAATATCTCTTTCACATACTTGGACTGATTAATGAAAATACCTTTCTCTGTCTGCTGCACATTCAATCCCAAAAAATATTTGATAGGTCCAATCATGCTCATCTCAAATTCTCTTTGCATCTCTATAGAAAATTCAGCACTAAGTTTGTCATTACCTCCAAAGATAATGTCATCAACAAATATAGCTACAAGTAGTAAACCTTCAGATGTCTCTCTTATGAATAGATTACAATCTACTACTCCTTTCTTGAATCCAATCTTTGTTAGATATCCATCTAGTCTCTCATACCATGCTCTAGGGGCTTGCTTAAGTCCATAGTGTTAGAGTAGTCATATTATAGCTAATAATTAATTTATTTAATTATTAGTCTATTATTCTCTACACTTAAGTTAGACTTAGGCATCTTATTATTCTTTAGGGTTTTCTCCTTTAGGGTTTCAGTATCCTTTTATAAGGATTCCCTCTTTGTATTTTATTCATTCACTTATTGGATCAATTAATGGAGAATAGATTATTGTATTGAGATTTTCTCTCTCATTTTATTTTGCTAAATCATGGCTTCTCTTTCTTAGATCTATGATTACATGCCACCGTAGTCTTTTCTCTCTTTCTATGATAGGTGTTTGCATGCAGGGATTCTTGGGAGCTGTGGGTTGCTTTTCATCAACTCCAACACATAGAGTGCCTTCTTCAATCTGCATACAATATTAGGTCTGTCTAATAAGGTGAATCCTTCTAGCTTCTCAATGTATACTTCTTTTTTTAATTCTCCATTCAAGAATGCTGACTCGACATCCATCTGATAGACTTTGAAGTTTTTGACTGTTGCATAAGCTAGAGACAACTTAATTGCTTCCAATCTTCTCACAAGTGCAAATGTGTCTGAATAATCAATGCCTTCTCTTTGTGCATATCCCTTTCATACTAACCTTGCTTTATTTCTTACTATTGTACCATCTTCATTCATCTTATATCTGAATATCCATTTTGTTCCAATCACATTCTTATGACTAGGTCTTCAGACTGGTTCCCAAGTATCATTCTTGATAATCTGATCTAGTTCTTCTTTCATAGCATCATGTCAATCTGAATCATTACATGCATCTTCAACACTTAAAGGTTCAATCTGAGATAGTAAACATACCGCCTCATTTCTAGCTGAATTCTTTTCTTGTGACCTTGTTAAGACTTTTCCGCTCTGATCTCCAATGATGTCATTCTTGGAATGGTTTCTAGATGTAAACTTTGGAACTTTAGGTGATACTATCTCATCTTCCTTCTGAGTTTCTTCTTCACTTGTTTCAGGGTCATTGAACAATACATTGATACTATCAAACATCTCTTCAATAACTGTCTCACTAGTGGAAGGTCTAGGTTCTTCTTCAATCATAGGTGAATAATCATTATATCTTTCTTGAACCATAAAATTTTTATCAATCTTAACATGAGCACTTTCAATGATCTTCTTCAATCTTAAGTTAAAACATCTATAAGCTTTACTTTTAGTAGAGTAACCAAGAAAAATACCTTCACCACTTCTTGCATAAAACTTTCCCACTGCTTCATCCCTCTTGATGTAGCACTTGCTTCCAAAGATTCTAAAGTATTTCACTGTGGGAACATTACCAAACCATAGCTCATAAGGTGTCTTGTCTATGCCAGGCCTTAATTGTATTCTATTGATTGTATAGACTGTTGCATTGATCGCATCTCTCCAATAGGTGTGTGCAATTTTTCCTTCAATCATGATGGTGCGCGTTGTGTTAAGGATAATAATGTTTCTTCTCTCTACAATCCCATTCTACTGAGGTGTTCTAGGTGCACTTAACTGTCTCTTTATGCCATGTTCTTCACAGTACTCATAGAATCTGTCAGAGGTAAATTCTTCTCATCTATCTGACCTTAGACATTTTATCTTAAGTCCAGATTCATTTTCAACCTTAGCTTTGAATATTTTGAACTTCTTAAATGCTTCTGACTTATCTTTCAAGAACGCAACCCACATCATTCTAGAATAATCATCTACAAACAAAATGAAATACCTTTCACCATAGTATGATCTTGTTTGAGTTGGTCCACATAGGTCTATATGAATCAGATCCAACTTGTTCTCTACTGAATTATGCTTTCTTCTAAATGAATTTCTCACATGCTTTCCCATTACACATTCCTTGCATATAGTATGAATTGGCTTTTCTATGCAAGGTAGGTCTCTAACTGCCTTAACATTACTGATCTTAACTATGTTATCAAAGTTGATATGACATAGTCTTTTGTGCCATAGCCATCTGTCATCTACTTTAGCAACAAAGTAACTTGCCTATGGATTAAGCTGAAAAACTTTACCTTTAGTCTTTGATCCTGATGCAATTACTTCTCCTTCCTTGTTAATAATACACTTGTTTCCATTGAACTCCAATCTGTAGCCTTTGTCAAGCAATTGCCCAACACTTAGTTGGTTATGTTTCAAACCATCAACATAATGAACATCATCAGTGCTATTCTTTCCATCTAGGGTAATGGCTCCTCTACCAATGATAGGTTAAGGAGTGTTATCTCCAAATCTAACCATGCCTCCTTTGTATCTATTTAAATGAACAAATCTATCTTTTTCACCTGTCATGTGGTATGAGAAACCATTGTCAATGATCCAATCTATCCTGATGTCTTCTTGTGAAATTAATGCTAACTCTTGTGAATTCTTTTCATCTTCAAGAGCAATGAATCCAATCTCCTCTTCTCATGATTCTTCATTGGATACTCCATCTCCAGCATAGTAGTATTCCTTTGCATACTTAGGCTTGTAGTTATTGTTGAAATTTTTAACTCTTGTAGGACACTTAGATGCAAAGTGACCAATCTTATTACATGAAAAGCATTTGAATGGTAATTGACCTTCATAATTTCCTTTTCCTTTCTTTTCTCTTTTAGCAATCATAGCAATAAAATCATCTAGTGTTTTCTCTTCATCATCATCATCAAAATTACCAGAGGTGTTTGCAAGTTTCTTACCATGGACTGATGCTTTGAAGGTTGTTTCACTTTTAGGTTATGTCTTCAATCTTGAAATCTCAAAAGCTGAAATTTTGTTGATCAAGGTCTCTCCCTTGAAATTTGATGTAAGCTGCATGGTCTCATCAAGGATGTTGATCTTGTTTTCATACTCTACTATGAGAGTGGTCATCAACCTATCCTTAATGTCTTCTTATAAGATCTCTCCACCATTGTTCCTGATTCCTGCAACTGCTTCATTAATCCTTTGGTTGTAAGCTCTGATGTTTTCTTTAGGTAGCATCTCTAATGCATTGTATCTTTTCTTCCAAGTTTTTTTTCTTGCATCCTTTTCTTTTTTCTCTCCTTCAAATATGTCTTCTAGGTACTTCCATATTTTGTGGGATGTATCTACTTTCTTTATTTCTGAAAACTCACTATCAGATAGGGCGCTGATAAGGGCTTCTTTGGCTATTGCATTCTGATGAAACAATTCCTTTTTCTTTTCAGTAGCATCATCCTTTGCAAATGTGTCACCATCTTGTTCTTCTAGTCAAGATAATTATTTCCATCAAACTTAGGACTTTCTTTTCTGAAGAATGCCATCTTATTAACCTCAAGCTGTTAAAATTTTTCTTTGAGGCACATGGCTCTGATACCAATTGTTAGGAATAGTCCCAAGAGATAACTAAGAGGGGGGGTGAATTAGTTATCTACAAGTTTCAATTCTTTATCCAATTAAGTATACTTAAACACAAATCATAAACACAATGAAAGAACACTTGAACACAACAATAATATTTTGGTAACGGGGAAACCCAAATAGGTAAAAACCCCAATGGGAATTGACACCCACTAATATTCGGTACTAGTGTATTATGATCCTTTTTAGAAGATCCTTAACCCTGTTAAGAGTTTCTTTACAATATGCTTAATATAGTAGACCTAGTCAAGGGTTGGACCTTGTTAGGAGTCTTATACAATTAACCCTATTAGGGGTGAGGACACACTATTCGAGAGCACACTGCTCAAAGGGTGAAGGCTACAACCTTCTGAATAATAGATACACACTATATCTGGATCTTGGTGAACTGCACTTTGACCTGCTATCTAGATCAATTATAATGTATAGCACAAATACTTTAATTGGTCACATAGACCTTCATCTAATGGCTCAACACTTCACACACTCTGCTTTTCTCTTCACAATCAATTCTGAACCACACTTAGCAATCACAAATGACAGCCTATAAATATCTTTCCTCTAAATGATATAATCAAGTTGGCCTATTAGAACCACCTTAAAATAATATTAGAGAAACCATAACATACTCCAATAATAATTCTTTTGGCTCTACTAAGCACGTGACACATTCTAGGACCTATCTAATATTAATAAATGTAGACACACGCTACACACTATCAGCTCTACCAAAGTAACTAAAACTTCCTCCACAAGATGAATTACATCATGCACTCTTAACCAAACATTAATAACTCTTCTCCAAGCACTAATCCAAGGGAGCATACTGAAATGATAGGCACAACTCCAAAACCAATATAATCTATGTCAGGTCTTCTAAATAAACATAGGAAACTGCTACTGTTGAATAGCGACTGCACAACTTCTCTTCTACTGATCATCAGACTCTATGTCCATGAATGTAACATCACTAAAATGTCTCCATCACATATCCAAATGTGCAAGGCTCCATGATAACTATACGAACAATCATCCACTGAACACTGCCTGTAACTCTGTCAGGAACACTGTTGACACAAGCTGCTATATAACTGTCTGTACTAATAGTTACTTTGCATCCATGACATCATGCTTATAATATGTATGTGTTGTATATACTAGAATCTTACTACATAATTCTTCCATGCATGCTACTTACCATATGTTGTCATCAATGACAAACATATAGTCAGCATTGGCTTGCTAGAAAATCTCCAACAAAATGAATGAAATATCAAGCTGAAATAAAATAGTGAGCAAAAATTCAAATACAAGGCCTAATTTATCAAGAGAAAAAAACATTAGGACAAAAGAAAAATCATTAAGACTATAGAAAAATCTTAGGACTATAGAAAAATCATTAAGACTAGAAAATCAAGTTCTAGAAAAATCATTACGACTATAGAAAATCATTTAGACTAGAAAATCAAGTTCTAGAAATGGATGGTTCTGATGATTTTCCATTACAACAATTGAGCATTCATCATTTGGTACTTCTTGGTGTATTCCATTTAAGTTTTTCAGTTGTTGTGTTTATGTGCATGTTCTTTATGTGTTTGGCTTCTCTCCCTCACAAGGGATACGCCGATAGGTAATTGATTTGAAAGCATAATGATTTGATAGTCTTTTTTCAGGATAGGCATAATCATCTTGCCAACCTTAATTAGAAACATTTGTGATATATGTTATTGATCAAGTTCTTAAAGATTAAAACATCAAATAAAAAGAAGATGCAATGAAGATGACATGTGCCTTGTAGTGAGGACATTCAAGAGAGGTTTGATGAGTATTCAGATTGCTCAAAGATTGATTTTGAATCAACAATTGGTGAAGAACATGAAGTGGTGTGTGGTGAATCTGAAGATGAGTAAAATCTAAAATTAGTGGTGTGTGGTGAATCTGAAGATGGAAGGAAAGAAAAGTCCCAAGTTTTGAATTTGGACAGTAGAGGCTCCTTTCCTCATTCTCACAAGTCTGCAAATTTGTCACATGGATTAATCAGTAAATAAGAGGCATCTAGCATTGGCATTCAAGATATAAAGGTTGGGCCTGACCATTGCACAAAAAAGGTGCTTGTATCCATTTAAAATTTGTCACCAGGGTATGACCATAATTCTGAGTTCATAACAATGACATGACTCCACTACCTCAAGATATGGAAGCCTTTGGTCAAGAAGAGAACAAGGGTTTACATCCTATATTTGAGGGTACACATGGTGCAAGCATGGGACATGATGGGAATGATACAACTCATCATAATTAATAAAATAACTCTTGCCAACATTAGGGTACCCACAAATCAAAATAGTTCTGCTATTTGGGTCAATAGACGGCAACCTTTCCATATGTAGCCTCATCTGTTTGAGGTAAGCGAAACTCAATTCAATTCTCCTAACAATGGTACACATTCATCCAAGTGCAGAAACCTTCAAATATTTGCAGCAGTAAAGAGAATCCCCATATTTTATCAGCCTAACATAATCTTTGGCCACTTTGGCAATGAGAACCTCACAATAGAGAAAAGAAACTTAGTAAAACCAGTCTATGTCATTGTTTGTGAGGGTACAGTCATGATAAGTGCCTCTCAAACCTCTCCAAACATGTAAGATTGTCTTTAAATACTTTATTGATCTCTTCTAAACATTAAACAAATCAACCCTACATTTGAATCCACACACAATAACCCAAAATGAAGGTTTTTGTATCCTTTAATGAATCCTAGTCACTGGTAACACATGGACAGTAAAAATAGTAGTCTCCAAAGCATTCAATAAGTGAATATGAATGTTTGAAAACTTTCTTCTCAACTTCCCCAACCACTCCTAATCAGTTAGAGGGATTAGTTGAGTGTTTAGACACTAAAACTTCTCATGCAACTCCCAAAATTTCACATACAAAATAAAATTAAATCCATTTATGAATTAAATCCAGTATGCCAAAGGACTAGTCCCAACAATTCTTAAACATACTTTGTCTGATATGATGAATTATTAATAAAGGTCTAATATACAATGGTCTAATATGCATTTAATCTACCAATTACTAATTGATTAAGCATATTATTACTATGCTTAATGTTCCATTTAAATGCATTTAACACAAAAAACAAATTTACAAAACTAAACCAATGGCATGTTTACAACATAGATGTAATAGAACTCCCAACAATTCTTAAACATACTTTATCTGATATGATGAATTCTTAAACAATTAAGGTTGGAGTAGACATAGTTATCACACACTTTTTTGTGTGGTACAAGGAAGATTTGGCTAGGTCAAATCTTCCTTCCTGCTAGCAGTCTATAGAATTAGACCTTTATTAACAATTCATCATATCAAATAAAGTATGTTTAAGAATTGTTGGGAGTGGTCCTTTGGCGTGTATTAAACAGAATAGAATTTTCAACATATTATTATCATTCTATTTCTTTGTTGTAAACATGTCATTGGTTCAATTTTAATCTACTGGTGTCGTGCCCTAGCCCATGATTTATCTCCATTATTTGATGTTATTGGTGCTTGTGCTCAAGGATGATTCACTATTTTGAAATGTTGACTATGGTTATAAAATGGAAAAAATAGAAATTGTCAATCACATAGCATTTCACTGTTGTATGAGTGGATTGTGCAGGAACAGTTAACATTAAACGAGGAGCAAACTCCTCAACACATCTTGGAAACCATTGAATTTAATAATAAATGACACCTAACACCAACACTATTCCTTCAATTCACTTCCACCAAGAATAAATCATTTAGTCCATTCAACATTACATATATTCATTAGATAGTTACATTTCCTAACTTTGTACAAGAACAGTCACGACCAAAATGATCAAAAGTACTTTCACCCTTGCACAAGCTATTCCAAACTTCAAGTAAAATGAGAAATATGCTATATAAAATCATTCATATTCATACTAACCATTCAAAGGATCATTTTTTCAATGAACTATCTGAATATACCCCTACGGCAAAGAAAGGAAACCTCAAAATAGAGAAAGGAAACTTAGTAAAACCAGTCTATGTCATTGTTTGTGAGGGTACAATCATGATAAGTGCCTCTCAAACCTCTCCAAACATTTAAGATTATCTTTAAATACTTTATTGATCTCTTATAAACATTAACCAAATCAAACCTACATTTGAATCCACAAACAATAACCCAAAATGAAGGGTTTTGTATCCTCTAATGAATCTCAGTCACTGGTAATGCATAGACAGTAAAACTAGTAGTTTCCAAAGCATTCAATAAGTGAATATGAATATTTGAAAACTTTCCTCTCAGTGTCCCCAACCACTCCTAATCGGTTAGAGAGATTAGTTGAGTGTTCAGACACTAAAACTTCTCATGCAACTCCCAAAATTTCACATACAAAATAAAATTAAATCCATTTATGAATTAAATCTAGTATGCCAAAGGATTAGTCCCAACAATTCTTAAACATACTTTATCTGATATGATGAATTGTTAATAAAGGTCTAATATACAATGTTTGATCTAATATGATGAGTTGCATGAGAATTTTTAGTTTCTAAACACTCAACTAATCCCTCTAACCGATTAGGAGTGGTTGGGGAAGTTGAGAGGATAAAGCATGAGCTAGGGCACGCCACCAGTAGAATGCAGTCATTTCAGTGAGCATTCATGATCAAATAAAAAGCAATGCATTTGAAATTTGTGGTCAAATATGATGCCTGAGGCTCGAAAGATGTTTCCCATCAAAGATGAAGAAATCACATACCTTCTCTTGCACTCAGCTTTCACAAAGGAAGATTTGATAGCCAAATCTTCCTTGTACCACACGAATAACATGACATTGCTTTAGTTTAGCATGTTATTATCATATTAGCTAAAGTATGTTTAAGAATTGTTGGTAAGGATAGGAATAGTGGAGATTCTAGAAATAGCATAGAGGAAACAGAGCATAATACAACATACTCGATTCTGAACACATTTACTCCACAAGATTAAGTTAAAAAAGGAATAGATATATTAACTTAATATAAGTGAGTGTGGAAGAGAGGGATGAAAGACTAGAGAATGGGGAGGATTAATTCATCCGCTTTAGCCAGGAACATCAAGAAGATGGAGCGGGAGGACCATAATTTTAAGGGTGACATTGTGGTAGAAGATGTATTTAAAGATATTTACATGTCCCCTATCTATGAAAGAGAGACTATAGGTGATGAAGACCATGTTGAGGATGAGGGGGATCTTAATCAAGGAGCACCTTCAAGAACACTTCATTTCCTTCAGAAGCAGCCCACAAACAAACATTTCTAAATTTGGACATGTGCAAAGGTGCTCTAGATCAAACCAGATTCTATCATTTTCAGTTCTCCATTGATCTCTAGTACTAAAAATAATAAATCAATGAATCTACCTGATCTTCCTTTTGTGCCTAATAGACTTATTACAATAGATTGGATCTAGAGATTGATGCCTAGCTATGCAACATGCTTAATTGTTGTAATTTCAAGACTGAAGATGATGCATGCCCAATAAGAAAAATTGAAAAAGTACTCTCATTCAGCTGGTCCATTAACTATACTCATGACTTGAAACCTGATTATGGGCTTTATCAAAGTGTTTCAAAGAGGGAAGAAATTTGAAAAGCCTCAACATGGCCCCTTTTTTCTTACAACAATAGGGCATGTAGCATTATGTGAGTATTGAGAAATAATCACTCACAATTCCCATGATTGATATGTGTACACACTAGAATGTGCACTTCTCTAAGTCTTTGCTTCCAAGGGAATCCATGAATGGGAAACCTTGAAAAATGACCTAGAGCTCCCTAGGCATGGAGTGCAAGGATATTAAGTGTGCTCTCAGCTAGAGCTATTTAAGCCTATGACCTTGCTAGTAAACCATGCAATGGGAGATTCAATGGAGACAAGGGCAAGAATGCCAATATCCTCAAGAATCAATATGAGAATGAAATTCAACTATGCTAGAAATGAGAATGCAAGCTAAGCTATGAAAAGAAAGATGCAAGTGTTACAATCCAAGCTAATTAATCTATGTGAGCTAATCGAGAGCATAGAAATGAAGCTAATCTAGGAAAGCATAAATATGAAACTATGATGCAAGAAATGGAAGATGAATGCAAGAATGTCTTCAAAAGGCTCCAAAGTCTCCAAGAAATCATGCAGCATAAGATTAGTATTCAAAAGATGGATCCTAAAATGAGAAGAGAGCTCTCCTTTTATAAGAAATGAGAAAGAATGAACCATGGAGATTAAGAGGCAAAAGATTTAATCAAGGGTGGAGCTTGAAGAAGGAACAATCCATGTGCACAAGATTCCTCCAATGAGAAAATAAGAGTTGACTTTTGTGCCCCATATGAGAAAAAAAGGTCTTTTTTCCCTTTTTATAAAATAGGAATAAAGCTTTATTTGTGCAACTTAGGATAAGAGGAAAAGGTGGGGGCTTTTATTTAATAAAAGGGGAGGAAATTCCTTTTAATTAAATAAAGATTTAGGATAAAATGGTTAGCCCATAGAAAATAATCAAATAAATGATGGAACTAGGATTTGGTCAAAAATAAGAAATTGATGATTTAGCAAAAGGGGCTAATAGTCTAGGTGACCATTTTTGGGTGATTACATTTGCCCCTCTTTGACTAATGTGTGATCGATCTGGGAACACATTACGTAAAAGAATAGATCATCCAAGAAGGCAAATAGATAGAGATCTGACTCCAAAGAATGAAGTGCAGAGAGACAACAACTCCTGCATGGTCAACCTAGTAGCGACAGTATTGAACACTTAGGAAAGAGATGGACAATATCAAGACTCGAGATGAGAACTAACATGTCAAGCGCAAAGATAGATCGATCAGAGAAAATGGAGTGGTCAAGCATATGCTCTAGAGAATAGCCAATAGGATATGATGTGTCTACCCCCTCGGGATCGAAATTGAAATTAGGTAGAGGGAAAGCAGAAGCAAGAGCAACATGATCAAATCACTAGAAATCATAATCAAGGAAATGAAGAATGATAGGATAACCATCAAGCAATGAAGATATGCCCCAGTCAAGGCCTTAGAGAGAGAGATGAATGAAATGAATGAAAGACTAGAAGGGTGAGAGAGATGAGGATGAAGAAATGAAGATGCCCCAACAAAGATCAAAGGATCAGGCCTCAAATGGTCAGCCAACTATGCAGAAGAAGGGAAAATTTTGAAATACAATTTTGACTATCAAGATGAACTTAGATTTCAATTTTGATCCCGAAAATGGATCCAAGATGATGAAATTAGCTAGGGGTGCAATTTTTGTGAAATTCTGAGATGTTTTGAAAATTGGTCAAAAAGTCAAAATGCTATATAAGGGGTAAAAAGGTCATTTTCAAATTCATTTTTCTTTTGTGATTTTGAGAATCTTAAGAGCTCAGAGAGAGAAGATGGCTTAGCAAGTAATAGTTCCAGTTCATTGTCATCGATTCGAGTGCAGTCGGTTGCACAACCGGCCTCCTCAGTATGGTGCCCTAGTAAGTTTTCAGAAAAACTTTGCTTTTTTGAGTCATTAATGAGCATTTAATGTTTTTTAAACATGTTTTTAATTTTTTTGAAAATTTTCAAATTTTCTTAGTGCAAAGGTTCGCATGATACTTAAAAAGTATCACACACTTTGAGAAACTTTGTCGTACAATAGTTCACGGGACCAAAAAGTATCGCTCGACTATTCAATCCAGTGTCGCACGATACTGGGTGAAACATCGTACGATACTTAGTGAAATATCGCATAGGAAAATATTATCACACTACTATTGAAGAAAGTATCACATGATACTTTTCTAAAAAATAGTGTCACACTAGTTAATAAGAAATATCACATTTTAAATTTTGAGCAATATGACATGGGTCTAGACAATTTTTGCATTTAAGTTTTGATGTACTGATTTTGATCATCCATCATGATATGTTCTAACATCTGGATTGGTTTATGACTTGTAGGAGACTTTCCCAATGTTGTTGATTAGAGCATCATGAGTGACTAGCTTACGATGCATCCAGGATCTAGATGATCCCAAAAAGGATGATTTGGCTAGCGTGGGTTTTGGGTTCCTCCTTGATATGCCCCATATTTAGGCAAATCATGGGTTGTTGACTGCTCTAGCTGAGAGGTGGCATAGCAAGCATAACACCTTCCATCTGCCTACTGGAGAGGTGACCATCACCTTAGAGGATGTCTATCGGATCCTACGAGTGCTGAGTCATGGAGATCCGGTGAGTATAATCATGTTTCTGAATATTTAGAGATATAAAGTTTCCATATGATAAGAAACTGACATGATTTTCTATTGGCACAGGTATATTATGATCAGGATCCTACTGAGGGGTGGCAAGCCATCCAGGATCTATTCCAGGATGTTATGATTATTGACAGACACCTCAGCTGGGAGCTACTGATGGAAGAGTATGGCAGGGACTTCCCAATGCCTTGCATTATTTGTTCAATTGTTGCACAAGCCCTCATTACTGATAGGAGTCAGAAGGGATTTCCATTGGGATGGGGCAAGTTAGTAGCAGATCTAGTGGCACATCCACGGTGGTTAGCATGGGGTCTGACCATATTGGTCGATATGTATTATGAGCTCCATGAGATAGTGTATAGAGATGGTAGGACATGGGCATGTGGAGTCATTCTTGCTCAGATATGGGTGAGGGAGCACATTGTTGTAGTGCGCCAACATCTATAGCCAAGGGAGTGGAGGCACCCCTACATTTTTAGATATATGGGGTTTATATCATATGCTCATAGCGGTGACCTGACATATTATAGGAGACTCCTTGATGAGTTGACCTCTTTTGAGTGGAGATCGTACAGGGCTTGTGAGCAGTGGAGTGATAGAGAGAGAGAGAGAGATTTGTAGGCTTCCATGCTGAGGTGGTGGAGAGATTTTTTATCACTCGCATTTGGAGATAGCTTGGTCGACAGTAGAGAGTATCTACAGAGACCACCACCTATGCGAGGTCTCGAGATGAGGAGGGGCATGGATGGCTGCCGATGCTAGACTAAAAATTGGCAATACAGGAGATAGCTGGGATACAGAGGGAGCCATGGGACTACCTCGTAGGGATAGCATATGTAGGTGCAGATGCAGCCTATAGGGCGGAGTGATAGAGATGTCCTTTCCCTAGGTTTACTATGTTAAATGCAGACCCACAAGCACAGGGTGGAGATGGAGATGACAGGGATGATGGGGGAGGGAGGGGTGGAGAGAGAGGAGAGGGTTCTAGATTAGGTGGTCAGCGGTGGGCACAAAGACATAGGTCAGTGAGCCCTGAGGAGGATGATGTAGCGAGGGTTGTTCATCACAGGATGGACATAGAGTAGGAGTAGCCTGCAGGGGGAGGGGATCTGAGAACTAGGATCTAGGCTCTAGAGGTGAAGATGCAGTAGTTACACATCACCATAGTGGTCAGTGAGTAGTAGTTGATGGATCTGAGAGCCGAGATCAAGTGGCAGGATAGGGCTATACAGGTTGCTACTATAGAGAGCCGAAGAGAGGTAGCACGAGCTGCATACTATCATGGGCTCTATATACAGGTGATACCAGAAGGTCAAAGAGCACCAGCCTACTCTGTGATAGCTGGGAGATCTGATATGGCACCAGATGTAGGAGTAGTGCCACCTCCTCCACCACTAGTTCAACATGATGCAGCTAGTGAGTCTTAGGTTTAGGTTAGATAGATGTATAGAGACATATCCTAGGACTTGATCCAGATTTTTTGTATCCCACATTGTATCATGACATTGTTATATATGAGATTACTGGATTTATGATATAGCCTATGTATTTGTCCCACTTGTGATGGATGTTTTAGTTTTTATATTGTCTTGTCATATTGCTCAAAATGTATGTTATATGCTCACATATATTCTCTCTCATAGATGTATGTTTAGTTATCATGTTTTATGAGATAGACTCTTGTTTCTGAAAATGATCTATGTGATGATATAGATATGATGATAATATTAACCCCTTGTGATGATAGGAACAAAGACGTGATGTGAAAGACAAGGATCGAAAGACATGATCGAGAAGAAGAAAAAGTGAGCATAGTTGACCGACAGGTCCACGAAAGATGAAAAGGAGAGCTCTCTCCATATGCAAGATGAAAAACTAACTAACATGTGTGTGCTATAAATGTGTCACACTTTTATGGATCATTACATGCAAGGAAACTCAAGAATGAGCCCTCACAAATCAATCCATAGCTCCCTAGGCATGGAGTGCAAGGGTTTCTAAGAATGCTCTCAGCTAGAGCTATTTAGCCTATAACCTTGCTAGTAAACCATGCAATGGGAGATTCAATGAAGACAAGGGCAAGAATGCCAATATCCTCAAAAATCAAGAATGAAAATGCAATGCAATGCTATGATAGAAATGGAAATGCAAGCTAAGCTATGAAAGGAAATATGCAAGTGTTACAACCCAAGCTAATTAATCTATGTGAGCTAATCTAGAGCATAGAAATGAAGCTAATCTAAGAAAGCATAAATATGAAGCTAAGCTAAGAATGCAAGAATGAGATGTAGAATGCAAGATTGAGATGTAGATGCTAAGAATTCTCCAAATCTTCAAAAAGCTCCAAAGTGACCTAGAAAACCTGCAGCATAAAGTTAGCATAAAAAGTTGGGGATCTAGAATGAAGAAGAGAGCTCTTCTTTTATAGGAAATGGGAAGGAATGGACCATGGAGATTAAGAGGAAAAAGATTTAATCAACAGTGGAGCTTGAAAGAGGAGCAATCCACATGCACAAATATCCTCCAATGAGAAAATAGGAGTTGACTTTTGCGTCCATATGAGACAAAAAGTGCTTTTCCCTTTTTTATAAAATAAGAATAATGCTTTATTTGTGCAACTTAGGATAAGAGGAAAAGTGGGGGCTTTTTATTTATTAAAAGGGGAGGGAATTCCTTTTAAATAAATAAAAACTTAGGATAAAATGGTTAACCCATAGAAAATAATTGAATAAATGATAGAGCTAGGATTTGATCAAGAGAAAGCAATTGATGATTTAGCAAAAGGGGCTAATAGTCTAGGTGACCATTTTTAGGTGTATACATTTGCCCCTCTTTGACTAATGTGAGATCGATTTGGGATCACATGCAGTCAAAGAATGAAGTTGAAATCTGAGATCGATTTGGGATCACAAAACAACTTAGATCAGCCAAGAAAGCAAGATATAGCCAAGAAGGCAAGCAATAGCATTCTGACTCCAAAGAATGAAGTGCAGAAAGATAGCAAATCCTGCATGATCAGCCTGGTAGCGACAGTACTGAACACTTAGGAAAGAGATAGCCAATAAGATATGATGTGTCTGCCCCCTTGGGATCAAAAGTGAAATCCAGGTAGAGGGAAAGCAGAAGCAAGAGAGACATGATCAAATCACTAGAAATCATAACCGAAGAAAGAGAACAGAATAACCATCAAGCAGTGAAGGTATGCCCCACACATGGGACACGGGGCACGAACCTATCGGTCCCTCAACCCGTAAACACCATGGAGAGAGGAATTGAACTTGGGATTTGAAAGTGAATGAAAGACTGGAAGTTTGAAAGAGATGGGGATGAAGAGGTGAAGAATGCCCCAGCAAAGATCGAAGGATCAGGCCTCAAAAGGTTAGCCAACTACACAGAAGAAGGAAAAAGATGACTTGGATGATCAAGGTGAACTTGGATTTCAGTTTTGATCCTGAAATGAAAGGAAAATGATGTGATATGAAAGACAAGAAGTGAAAGACATGATCAGGAAGAAGTGAAAGGTGAGCGCAGTTGATTAACAAGTCCATGAAAGATGAAAGGAAAGCTCTCTCCATATGCAAGATGCAAAACTAAACTAACATGAACTTAAAATGCAAGCTACATGAAAAGTGGTTTACTTGCAAGGTTGCGAAGCCAATAGACATCTAATATTCATCATTGAGCGTTATTGGTAGCGTCGCAAGATCATACAATGCACACTAGCATAACTATGTGGATCTGAATATGATCTATATTAGATAGAAATGTGGGAATCCCACCTAGGCATCAAAGACATGTAGGTCAAGATGACTAGTGCAGTGAGATTACCTAAGTTTGATATAGCAAGATTATGCTCGCATCGAGACACAAGAAATTCAAGATGACTATAAGCATGCACTTGCAAAACAGTCAAGGATAATACCTTGTCAATCCATAGTGTCAAGTAAGACCAGCATAAATGCTCATGACACTTATGATCAACAAAATATACCCACAAGAAGACAAAGAAATAAAACATGTTCTCATACCCTCAGTCTTCTAGCTATGCATCATCGAAAACAATCATAGGGGGAGAACACTCAATAAAGAAAGCATCATAGATAGCACACAAAGAAATAAAGCTAAGCAAGTCTCAGCGAGTCAAATGTTTAAGTGCGTGTGTTTAGGTCATAGAGTCAAACTTTGAGTATCGCATCTGCCAGTGAGAAATATTGCATCATCTAGACTACGGGTAGTATATCTGATAAGTGTTAAGAAACACTCGACGCAAGGATAAGTGTTGAAAAACATAGTTGGGGTGGTGTTGAAAAACACTGTTTGTGAGGTGCCTAAGAAACCCAGATGCACAAAGAGACCCAAAATAAGCTTAAAACAACATATGCCCCTTAGACTAAGACAAGAGTCAATTCCAGGCTAGGAGAGGCAAAGTGAGAAGTGGAGCGAAGGAGCGCCATGCAAGACTGATAGACATAGATGCAGAGGGTCTCAAGCAGCGCCTGTTTCTAGGTTTTCACCACTTGATAGATTTATTGCAAATTTTTCAGGACTTTTTATAAATTTTTTTGTATTTTTGCTACCAAGGCGCCTGTTTCCAGGTTTTCACCAAGGCACTTTTTCAAATTTTTTTATTTTTTATTTTTTATTTTTTTTGAATTTTTGAATTTTTTTGGTTTTTTTTGGTGAGACATCAAAGTGCCTATTACTAGGTTTTCATGCTCATTTTTTCAGTACTTTTTATGCTTTTTAGGATTTTTTCAGCATCATATATGAATTTTTTTGGTATTTTTTCAGGATCAATAAAATATGTACAAAGGATGCCCCAGACAGAAATGGGCATCAAGAATCTGCTTCCTCTAATGTAGAGAACTGATAGGCCCCAAGCCCAAATGCTGCAACTATGATGATAGGTCTCAACCAGTTTGACCAATAATAACCAGCCCTAAGCAATGTTTGAGCTAGCGAAGGATCGTTAGAATGTGATCCACATATGCCATCATGGATTTCAGCTAGCACTTTTTTTGACTCCTCTATTTCTAGACACTTAAGGAGAGTTCCATCTAGACCCTTCCTATACAAGTCACCAGAGACAAAGGAAAAGTGTAAGGGATGGTGAAAGGAATGGCGTGGTGGATTTGCAAGAGGAATATGAGGTGGAAGATATGAAAAGATGGTAGGATTGTAAGATTTGTGAGCAGGATAGCGTAATTTGTCCACCAGGAACTTGAAGAAAAATTTATGCTTTTTCATTTGTAAGATGGATGTTGAAGTAACCAAGGCATTAGCAACTTTGTTCTTAGCTCTAGGAATGGGCTGAAGTATAACAGATATGAGATCGTGCTTGAAGTAGTGCACCATTTTTTTGTAGAGAATCAACTTGTCATCTTTTATTTGAGAATCATTATTTTTGAGCAGATTTTTATTTTTACTTTTCTTAGGTGCGGATACTGCCACAATGTGGTTTTCACCATCCAACCATTGCTCATTTCTTTTGACATGATGACTGTGATACTTGATTGTTGATTCAATCTTTTTTGGTGCTAGTTCACTGGTGGAAGAAGTAATAGGTGTTGATGCGAGATGAAATGAAGTGACTGGTTCAATAGTATTTATGTGAAGGATGTCATCTCTAGTGACATGAGAGGTTGAGCCTATAGAGTAAGCTCCAAAAGTAGCTAGATCTAGACTTGTCATAGAAGAACCAGTGTGGTCCACTAAGGCAATATGAGGAACAAACTCATTAGACCCCACACAAGACCCATCGACCATGTCAAGTGGGTTACGAGAGGTATGAACCATATCAACATCCATATCATCAGTAGATATACATTTTTCTCCCTAAAGAAGTGAAGTAGAGGGAAGATCATCTCCCATTTGAACCATAGTGTGTAGTGGTGACTCATCTATATCTGTGTCTGAATTACTGAGCATGGGAGTATTTCTAGAATCCTCTCTATAGATCCACTCTTGAATAGCTTGTTCTTCTCTGTCTACTTCTAAAGGAATGGATGAAGGAACAAAAGTATCAAAGATCACCATAGCAGAAGTGGAAGGCTTCATCTGATCAGAAGGTCTCCCATATGACCTAGGAGAAATAGGTATAGAAGCAAAGGAACCCAGTGTATATTCACCCATACCAAGGCTCATCATCTTAAGTGATTTCTCAGCAGCAGCTAGAGATGTACTAGGATCAACAAAAGGTTCATTATGAGGAACAAATTTTTTAGTAGCAGCAAGAGCATTGATAGCAATAGTATGGTCTCCAGGAATCACAACCTCAGTGCCATTGTATGAAAATTTGATGCACTGATGATAAGTGGAAGGAACAGCCTGCATGTCATGGATCCAAGGATGACCCAAAAGAATGTTATATGTGAGTGGGATGTCCAATACTTGGAAGCTAATATCTTTCATGATAGGGCACACTCAGACAGGCAGTGTGACAAGACCTTTGGAAGATCTTTCCACTTCATCATAAGCTTTTATAGTAATCTTCTTCTTGGAATCCACAGCCAATTCTGACAAACCCAATCATTGTATGACATTGAAAGAAACAATATTTAACCCTGCACCATTGTCTATCAGGACTCGGCGAACTCGGGTATTGTAGACTAGAACTTCAATGTGTAAAGCTAGATTATGTGGGTGAGCAATAGATATGTCATCTTCTACAGAAAAGGAGAGAGATAGTGGAGATGAAATGTGGTTGACCATAGCCTGAAATTGATTTGGATCAATGTCATTGGGAACACGTGTTGTACGTAGAGCCTCATCAAGAATCTCTCTATGCGAAGAGGATAACCAAAGCAACTCAAGGATAGATATCTGTGCTAGTGTCTTTTGCAAATGTTGGACAAGATCATAGCTAGGGGTGGCTGAAGGAGCCACTTGTTTGGAAGGCAAAGCTTGCTTGGGATCTTGCGCATTTTTAAGGACAATCTTGGCTTGCCCCCTAGTAACAGTATTCAATGTCTCACTTTGGGAAGATGAACTATCATGTGTTTGCAAGATCAACTTTGGCTTACCATGAATGGCTTTATTATCATCTTGAGACCTCATCATTAGAATGCTCTCAACGGGCTCTACCATGTTGATCACAGGTGTATTAGAAGGATACGTGTAATTGATCTTAGCATCATGATTCTTCTTATGTGTTTGAGAGGTTTCCCCCTTATCATGCTTAGGTAGAGGATCTTTGAAAGCTATGTGATCAGAATTTTTAGTTAAGCCATCAATGGAGATTGTGTCGTTCTCAATAAGATCCTGAATATCATCCTTAAGCCTAAAACAATTGTCTGTTGGATGTCCCTTGTTTTTGTGATAATGGCAGTAATGATCCTCTCTCCACCAATTAGGCTTATTTATCGGATCCCAGTTACCAGGTTTATCAGGAAGCGTAAGATATCCATTGTCAACCAAAGTCTTAAGGATCACATCGTAAGGTTCTGCCAACTTGGTATAGACTCGCTTTCGAAATGACTTCTTAGGCTTATCTACATATTGAGGTTTAGGAGCATTGTGAGTGTTGCTAGCTTCTTGTTGTTTTGCTGCATAGATAGTGTTGGAGAGATTGAAAGTGGGCTCTTTAACTTTAGGAGCATCAACAACCCCATCACTAACAACATACTTATTCTTATTCCAAGGTTTGTTCTTGTCCTTACCATTGCCTTTAGCATCTTTATTAATAACAATATCCCCTTTTCTTATAGCTACATCCTCAATTCGATATGCACTTTCAACCATGTCATTGAAAGAGGAGAACAGTTGTTTCCTTAGATCATAATACAGCTCAGGCACAAGAGTGTTGACAAAAATATCAATCTTTTCCCTTTCAGGTAGCTGACGAGGATATCGAGAATACAATGACCTCCAACATTGTAAGTAAGTTGCAAATGGCTCACCTTGATGTTGTCTTAGATTACCGAGATCTATCATAGTGACAGGTTGTTGGATGTTGTAAGAGTACTGCTGGGTAAATCGCTGAGCTAACTCATCAAAAGTCTTAAGCGGTGGTGTCAATTTCGCAAACCATTCCAAAGCTTGGCCTCTTAAGCTTCGAGGGAATAAGCGTAGGAGATATGTGTCTTCATGAAGAAAGTCCATACTAAGAGCATAAAAATGACGCAGATGGTCATGAGGGTCACCATTTCCATCATACTTGTCATATTTAGGAACCTCAATATCCTTAGGAAACGGGACCATGTATAGATCTTTATCAAAAGGAAGAGCACAAATTGATTCTACAAAAGAGACCTTTGGAGGCTCTCTTTCTAATGCCATTTGGGTAAGGCGTTGATTTGTCTGACGTAATTCTTCTTGAAGGACTTCCAATTTAGTTGGTACTCTTTGTTGGACAATTTGTCTGACATCATAGCCGGGAGGAAGCTTGTATCCTCTAGAAGTCATATATTGAAAATATTGATCGCCATTACACTCTAAAAGCTTATGCATCATTCATTGGAAATCCACATCTTGTTCACATCTCATAAGATCCTCACTAGAAATCTCATCATTAGCCTCTGCCTCATGTTGAGAGGGAGGAGGTCTAGGTGGTGAAGAAGGCATAGCAAAAGTTGGCCTTGGAGGAGATCTTGGTGGCGTGTTGTTGTCATTGTTAAAAAGAGGTCTATGCTCATGATTACTAGTCTCAGGTTGCTCATGAAATGTCCCTCTATAAGCCATGTGCCTAGTAGCATCCATTCTTCATTGATTGTGTTCTTTGTCTAAGCGCGCTTGATTATCCTTACGCTCAAAGTGTTCTTGCAAGAGTTGAAACTTTTCTTGTTCAGTCAAAGTGAGTGAGACACTTTCTGTGTTTTTGGGGGTCTTGAATGCGGAAAAGAGGAAACCTCCTTTGTACCATGGTGTAGCCTTAGATTTCTCAAATTGGTCAAAACTAGAACTGTCATTGCTAATGGGTGCTTTGGAACATCTAGTTGGAGAAGGTAACTGTGTATAATTGAACAGAGGATGACTCTCCTGCTCAAATTGAGACCGAGTTGTAACCGGCATGAAAAGAGATGTTGGTTGACTAATAGAATGAGACAAAGTTTCTTAGATTTGAGATAAGAAAAGCTAATAAAGATCAATTGTCAAAGTAGAACAATAGAGAGATGGCTCATCAAAAGTGCTCAAGCACTTACAGCAATCAATTGACTAACGCCGAGCAACGAGCAAGAAGCTCAATAAGCAAGTAGCTAGAGAGGTAACCGTGATGCGACAAGTGATCAAGAGTAGCATTTGTTAAACTCAAACCCAATAGTTTTAGCTCATTTGTTTCAGTCTAGAACAAATCTAAGCATGTAAGTAACAAACTAGTTTCAAGTAAGAACAGAAAAGGACACTCTACAGCAGGTTAAAGTGCAAGTTTAGCAACTCTGAATTGTAGTGATGACAGAACAGTAGAAATGACTCAGGATTCTTGGTTGAGGGTATGCAAGGATACTTCAATATCATATGACTCTTGACCAATGAATGTGAAAAACTCAATTTTGAAGCGCTTGGACCAAATTTGTATATTGAACAGTGCAATTTCTCAGTTTAACAAGTAGTAGCAATAGATAAAAGACAGGTTTGCAAACAGTATGGGATCAAACATGTCATACAACACTTAAAACAAAGGCAAAAGCAACCTTGCCAAGACAAGCACTTGTGATATCAAAATAGGGAACCTTATGAATGCTACCGTTTGTTTGAATGTTGAGAACATTTACATTGGTATAGCACAATCGAAGACAATTCAAGCAATTACTACCTAGAAGGACAAGGCTCATTACTTAACAACTTGGCCCACAACTTGATGCTCCCTTGCCTCACACCAAGTGGTTGCCCATGAGAGATATTGGCGTTGTCATGGAAGTGTCAAAAACACAACCAAAGGAACACATATGGTGAGTGTCTTGGAGTGATCTGGGTAAGTCCACTTGGATCAATCCTTGCACCAAGAAGCTAAGCGGCTAAAAGAAGGTGGCCTCTATCTAATGGTTCATAGTAAGGGTTTCCGTTCATAGCACCCCTCTTGCTCCTCATAAAGGACTAGGACCTCGCGGCCTCAAGAGTACCTTAAGCATTCTTGCTTAATGCTTTACTCATGGTCACAATCCCACAAGTTACTCACATCAAGCGAAGATAAGTACTAGGTCTACCAAGGTTTTGTGTCCTCGATAGCCTTGAGATTATAGTGAGTTGGAATCACTCGCCACCAAGGAAAATGATGACAAGGTTGTCCCCACTTGGGTCGTTCCTCTTGATTTCTCAAGAGCAGGCCCGCTAAAGGATCCTAAGCTAAACAAAGAGTGGATTAATTCTTGAGGTTCAAGGTTTTTGGTTCACCACAAGGGTGAAGAGCATACTCCCCTATCTCAAGAATCTCTCCCAAACACACCAAGCAAAGATTCAATTAACCCCTTGCTTTCAAAATCCCAAGATGGGTCAAGATTTCTGTTTCACCACAAGGGTGAAGAGCATACTCTCCTACCACCTCAAAATTTCTACAACAAGGTATTAAGTGCCTATGAAAGGAAACAACTAGTATATGCCGCACTTAATAAAAAAAGAAATTAAACAAGCACTTGATTTGGTTTTTTTATGCTTAAGGCAACCCTACAAAAACCATTAGTAGCCCTCTTTGACATGCGATTTTAGCAAATTTCAAGCAAGAAGCACCTACAACCACAACTTTTTAGACCAACAAGAGTTAGGAGAATCAAAATCCAAAATCTAACAATGATTAGTACATGAAAACATCAGATAATGTGCAAAAATAATTGATCAAATGATAAAATCTAAAAATGAAACCATCATGGTTGGATTAGGCTCGGAAAGACCTTTCCAATGATATATCACACTTAAACTTTTGATACCATTTGCAAAATTTCAAAAAAAATGGGCACCCATTTTCGAGAGTGGCACGGATTTGAAAATGCTAGAAATTTCAAAAAATTTCAAAAAGATAACTAAGAACCTAAAACTTGCAAGATGGATAAAATAGCTCAAAAATAGCTCACTGCCAAGTACAGACACAGTATCACGTGATACTTCACCCGACACCAGGTGATACTTATCAGTCCGCGTGATATTTCACTCGACACCAGGCGATACTTCGCCCAAGACCAGGCGATATACCTCAATACTGCCATGCGATTCTTCTCTAGCGTATAGTAAGGTATATCGCGCGATATACCTAAGAAGTATCACGCGATACTCTGAGACAAAAAACCAAAGAATAAAAATTACACTAAAAACTTGCCGAAAAATTGACAGAAATTAACGAAAATGCAGAATTTAAAGGACAAAGTCTAGCTACTCTGCCCCACGATGGGTGCCAAAAATGTGTGCTATAAATGTGTCACACTTCTATGGATCATTACATGCAAGGAAACTCAAGAATGAGCCCTCACAAATTGATCCATAGCTCCCTAGGCATGGAGTGCAAGGGTTTCTAAGAATGCTCTCAGCTAGAGCTATTTAGCCTATAACGTTGCTAGTAAACCATGCAATGGGAGATTCAATGAAGACAAGGGAAAGAATGACAATATCCTCAAGAATCAAGAATGAAAATGCAATGCAATGCTATGCTAGAAATAGAAATGCAAGCTAAGCTATGAAAGGAAATATGCAAGTGTTACAACCCAAGCTAATTAATCTATGTGAGCTAATCTAGAGCATAGAAATGAAGCTAATCTAAGAAAGCATAAATATGAAGCTAAGCTAAGAATGCAAGAATGAGATGTAGAATGCAAGAATGAGATGTAGATGCTAAGAATGCTCCAAATCTTCAAAAAGCTCCAAAGTGACCTAGAAAACCTACAGCATAAAGTTAGCATAAAAAGTTGGGGATCTAGAATGAAGAAGAGAGCTCTTCTTTTATAGGAAATGGGAAGGAATGGACCATGGAGATTAAGAGGCAAAAGATTTAATCAATGGTGGAGCTTGAAAGAGGAGCAATCCATGTGCACAAATATCCTCCAATGAGAAAATAGGAGTTGACTTTTGTGTCCATATGAGACAAAAAGTGCTTTTCCCTTTTTTATAAAATAAGAATAATGCTTTATTTGTGCAACTTAGGATAAGAGGAAAAGTGGGGGCTTTTTATTTATTAAAAGGGGAGGGAATTCCTTTTAAATAAATAAAAACTTAGGATAAAATGGTTAGCCCATAGAAAATAATCGAATAAATGATAGAGCTAGGATTTGATCAAGAGCAAGCAATTGATGATTTAGCAAAAGGGGCTAATAGTCTAGGTGACCATTTTTAGGTGTATACAACATGAACCTAAAAATGCAAGCTACAATGAAAAGGTGGTTTACTTGCAAGTTAATGAAGCTATTAGTCTCTAATATTCATCATCGAGCATTTATTGGTAGTGTCGCAAGATCATACAATACACACTAGTATAACTATGGGTATATGAATATGATCTATATTAGATGAAATGTGGAAATCCCACCTAGGCACCAAAGACATATAGGTCACAATGACTAGTGCAGTGAGATTACCTAAGTTTGATATAGCAAGATTATACTCACATCAAGACACAAAGAAAGTCAAGATGGCTAGAAGTATGCACTTGCGAACACAGTCAAGGACAATACCTTGTAAGTCTTATCGTCAAGTAGAACCAGCATAAATTCTAATTCCAATTAAGACCAACAAAATATATCCACAAGTAGATAAAGAAATAAAACATGTCCTCATGCCCCCAGTCTTCTAGCTATGCATCATCAAAAACCATTAGGGAGAGAACACTCAGCAAAGAAATCATCATAGACAGCAAATAAGGAAAGAAAGTCAAACAAGTCTCAGCAAGTTAAGTGGTTTAAGTGCATGTGTGTAGGTCATAGAGTCAATCTTTGAGTATCACCTCTGTTGGTGGAAATATCGCATCATTCTAGACTATGGGTAAACATCTGACAAGTGTTAAAAAACACTTGACACTAGGGTAGTGTTAAAAAACACGGTTTGGGGAGTGTTGAGAAACACTGTTGGAATCAAGTGGCCCTAGAAACCCAGATGCACAAAGAGACCCAAGATGAGCTAGAACAACGTATGCCCCCTAGACTAAGACAAGAGTCAATTCTAGGCTAGGAGAGGCAAAGCAAGAAGTGGAGTGAAGGAGCACCATGCAAGACTGATAGACATAGGTGCAAGGGTCTCAAGCAGCGCCTGTTTCCAGGTTTTCACCACTTGATAGATTTTTTCAGGACTTTTTTCAATTTTTTTGTATTTTTTCTACCAAGGCGCCTATTTCCAAGTTTTCACCAAGACACTTTTTCTATATTTTTTTGAATTTTTTGCATTTTTTGATTTTTTGGTGAGACATCAAAGCACCTATTGCTAGGTTTTTACTAGGATGCTCTTTTTCTTAGTACTTTTTATGCTTTTTAGGATTTTTTCAGCATCATATATGGATGTTTTTGAGATTTTTTTAGGATCAATAAGGATATGTACAAAGAGCTCAAGAACCTTAGGCATAGAACTTTTTTAGATGTAGAACATTGATAGGCTCAATAAGCTCTTCTCCCTCAGGTGTAGATAGCTGATAGCCTCCGGACCCAAATACTACTATGATAATGTAAGGCCCTAACCAATTTAGCTCAAACTTGCCTTTTTGCTCTCTATTCTACTAATTTTTGGGATTTTCTCTGAGAACTAGTTCACCCACTTGAAACTCTCTAGGATGAACCTTCTTATTGTAGGCAGTAGACATTCTCTTCTGATAAGTTCGCATGTGATCAAAAGTGGCCTTGCAGCATTCTTCCAAAGTAGTGAGCTCATGCACTCTCATGGCCCTTTGGTCTTCATCGGTAATCAAACCATGGAGAGAGACTCTTAGTGAAGGTATTTCAACCTCTAATGGTAAGATAGCCTCAGAATCGTAGACCAAGGAAAAAGGTGTTGCACCTGTAGGAGTGTAGATAGAGGTTCTGTAAGCCCATAGCATAGGATTGATCTGTAGATGCCAATCCTTGCCTGATTTGTGCACTGTCCTATGGAGAATTTTCAACAATGTTTTGTTTGAGGCCTCAGCTTGGCCATTCGCTTGAGGGTAGTAAACAAAAGACCAATTTTGTTTGATTTTGAACTTTTTGCACAAGTGCTTTAGGTCTTTGTTCTTAAATTGGCCACCATTATCCGTGACTATGGAGGAAGGAATACCATAGTGGAAAATGATGTGATTCAAAATAAACAAGGAAACATGTTTTTCGGTAGCTACAGATAGCGAGACAGCCTCAACCCACTTGGTGAAATATTTAGTAGTTGTAATGATGAACTTATGCCCACTTGAAGAACTAGGGAAAATCTTGCCTTCCAAGTCAAAGGCCCATTGTTGAAATGGCCAGTAAGTAACAGAGGGAATGAGCTCATGTCCAAGAGCATGAATGAGATTCCCATCTAGTTGACATTTTTTGCAGGACTTGGCATATTGAATAGCATTAGCTTGCATAGTAGGCCAATAGTAGCCAGCCCTAAGCAATTTCTGAGCTAACACAAGACCATTAGAGTGTGACCCACATATGTCATCATGAACTTTGGCTAGCGCTTTTTTTTTACTCCTCTATTTATAGACACCTAAGGAGAGTTCCATCTAGACCCTTCCTATACAAGTCACCAGAGACGAGGGTAAAGTGTGAGGCATTATAGATGAGTTGGCACTTCTCATTGTGCGTTATATTTTTAGGGATAACTTGATCTTGGAGATAGGAAAAGATGGTGGCATAGCAGGAGGAGTCATGACCGGCCATAGTGTAAATGACATAGTCATCAGGGGAGTTGTAGGTAGGGTAGCACAATTTTTCCACTAGGAACTCAAATCGTGGTTCATGCTCTTCTAGTTGCAGGATGGATGCCAAAGTAGCCATGGCATCAGTAGCCTTGTTCTTAGCTCTAGGAATTTGTTGGAATGTGACAGATGTAAAATAATTCCTGAGTGAGTCTATCATCCTCTTATAGGGAATCAACTTGTCATCTTTGGTTTGGTAATCATCATTTACTTGGTTTATGACAAGTTGAGAATCTCCAAAAATATGCAACTCAGAAATCCTCCATTCAAGGGCAAGCTTAACACCATTTAGCAAGGCTTCATATATAGCTATGTTATTGGTGCATGGAAAGAGAAGCTTGTATGATTTAGGAATGGTGTATCCATGAGGGGTAACAAATAGGATTCCAACACCAGCACCATTCTATGTGTGAGAGCCATCAAAAAACATTTTCCATGTATGCCCTGTGATATTCATGATTGAGGCATCTGGAAAATCTATTTGAAGAGGAGCATTATCAATCATGGGAAACTTAGCCAATTGATCTACAATTGCTTTCCCTTTAATATCTTTTCTCTCAATATACTGAATGTCAAATTCTAAAAGAATCAGCATCCACTTGGCAAGGCATCTAGTAAGCGCGGCTTTACTTAGGAGATATTTTAAAGGATCAATTTTAGCAACTAGTTGTGTAGTATGCGCTAGTATGTAATGTCTAAGTTTTTGAGATGCAAACACCACAGCTAAGCAAGCCTTTTCAATACTAGTGTAATTGAGTTCATAAGCAACCAAAGTGTGACTGATATAATAGATAGCTCATTCTTTTCCCTTATCATCATGTTGTGCAAGGAGAGCCCCTAAAGAATTTACTGTAGCATAAATGTATAATATCAAAGGTTTCCCTTGGATAGGTGGCATAAGAATAGGAGGTCGTGCTAGGTAATCCTTGAGCTAGTCTAGGTTCTTTTGACACTCCTCATTCCATATACAAGTAGCTCCCTTATGTAAATTCTGATTGAATGGTTGAGCTTTGTCATCTAGCTGAGAAATGAACTACCTGATAGATTGGAGATGGCCTTGAAGACTCCTTAATTGTTTGATGTTATGAGGAGGTGGCATCTCCATGATAGCTTGCACTTTTTTTGGGTCTACTTCTATTCCTTTGCTAATATTACGTATCCTAGCAGTTTCCCAGAAGTGACACTAAAAGCACATTTTTTTGGGTTTAATCTAAGTTGAAATCATTCCATGCAGTCTAATATCAAACTCAAATTAGACAAATGAGTGCTTCTTTTTTGTGATTTGGCAAGCATGTCATCAACATAGTCCTCCATATTTTTGTGCATCATATCATGAAAGATGGTAGTCATGGCTCTTTGATAGGTTGCACCAGCATTTTTAAGCCCGAACGGCATGACATTCCAACAAAAGGTACCCCATGCACATGTGAAGGTTGTCTTCTCTTGGTCCTCAGGGGTGATCTTAATTTGGTTATATCTGGAGAAGCCATCTATAAGGGAGTACATTTCATACCCTGTCATCATGTCCACTATCATGTCGATGTTTGGAAGTGGAAAATCATCCTTAGGGCATGCTTTATTTAGGTCTCAGAAATCGGTGCATACACGAATGGACTTGTCATGTTTGGAAATAGGGACAATGTTAGAAATCCACTCAACGTAGTCAATAGCTCTAATGAAATTGGCTTTTAGGAGCTTCTCAAGTTTAGCCTTAACCAGTAATGCCACATGGGCATGCATCTTTCTCAGTTTTTGTTTGACAAGTTTTACCTTTGGAGCAATAGAGAGATGATGCATAATAAACTCAGTATCTAAACCTGGCATGTCTGAGTATTTCCAGGAAAAATTGATCTTTTTCTCTTGAAACAATGTAGCAAATTGTTCCTTTTCTTCTACTGAGAGAGACTAAGCCACATGTATGATTTTAGGAGATTCCTTTGTTCCCAAGTTGATGGGCTGTGTAGGTTCTATTAGAACTAAAGACCTTTCTTGAAAATCGCTCAGCATACTACCAAGTACCTCATCCTCAAGCACCTTGGTGAGGTTTTCACCCTTAGATACATCTTTATTTTTACTATTTTGAGGTTCAGATACCGCCACAATGTGGTTTTCACCATCTGACCATTGCTTTTTTCTTTTAATTTTATGACTAAGGTACTTGATATCTGATTTAGTGATGTTTTTTGTTGGTTCACTGGTGGAAGAAGTAAGAGGTTCAATGGCATTGAGGTAGCAGGCGATCTCATAGTCATTTTGAAAGGTAGGCAATATAGGTCTTTGATCTTGGGTAGACCAATCTATGAGATCTGAGTATATGAGGGAGAGAAAAGTGATAGGTTCAAGGTTATTGATGTGGGGAATATCATCTCTAGTGACAAGAGAAGTCGAGCCTATAGAGTAGGCTCCAAAAGTGTCAAGATCTAAATTTGTCATGGAAGGACTAGCGTGGTCCATTGAAGCAATATGTGGATTGAACTTGTCAGACCCTCTGCATGACTCATCAACTATGTTGGGTTGGTCGCTATAGGTATGAATCACATCAACGTCCATATCTACTGTAGAAGACCCATCTGAGAGAGTGTCCCATTCATACTCATTTGAATCGCTCATGGAACTTCTGTTGGGATGTTTGCACCAAGAATGCTTAGGATGCCTAGAAGTAGAGGAATTCATGTCATTATGTGTGAGATCTCCTCTTTCTATCAATCGTGCAATATTTCTACGTTGTCTATCAAATCTCAATGACTCATTAGGCACAAAATTTTTGGATGTGGAGGCTTCAGCTATATCATCAGTAGGCATACATTCTCCTCCCCAAAGAAATGAAGTAGAAGGAAGACAGTCTTCCATTTGGGCCATAGTGCATAGTGGTGATTCCTTGATGTTTGTATCTGAGTCACTAAGCACGGGAGTATTTCTAGAATATTCAGGGATGCCATTGTCAACACCATAACCTAGACCTGTGGTATCTTTAGAAGACCGGCCATCAATATGACTCAAAGGTTCAATTAAAGTGTGCCCATTGTTATTTAAACATTTGTGACCTTGATAGCCCATTTGCTGCAGAAATTCATAGCCTTTACCATAGCATTTAGGAGAAATGGGAGTAGCAACTATCATACTATCTTCTTCTTCTCTATAAATCCACTCCCTAACAGTTTGTTCTTCTTTTTCAACCTCTAAGGGTATGGATGATTGAAAAAATGTACCAAAAATTGTCATGGAAGAAGCAGAAGGCTTTGCCTTGTCTGAAGGCCTACCATAGGACTTAGGAGAAGCAGGCATAGCAGCAATGGAGTCTAATGTATATTCCCCCATACCAATACTCATCATCTTTAATTTTTGCTCAGCAATAATGAGGGATGCATTATGATCATGAGAAGGTTTTTTGTGAGGAACAAACGTCTCAGTAGTAGTTAGAGTATTGATAGCGATAGCATTGTCCCTAGGAATCACAATCTTGGCTCCATTATGTGGAAACTTGACACACTGATGATAAGTGGAAGGGATAGCCTACATTTCATGGATCCAAGGTCGACCCAAAAGAATGTTATATGTGAGTGGGATGTCCAACACTTGGAAAACAATATCTTTCATGACAGGGCTCACTCGGATAGGCAACACAACAAGACCTTTGGAAGATCTTTCCACTTCATCATATGCTTTTATGGTAATATTTCACCTAGGATCCATGGCCAATTTAGACAATCCCAACTATTGCACCACATGGAAAGAAACAATATTTAACCTAGCACCATTGTCTATCAGGACTCGGTGGACTCGAGTATGGTAGACTAGAACTTCAATGTGTAAAGCTAGATTATGAGGTTGACTAAGAGATGTGTCATCTTCTGTCGAAAAGGATAGGTAGTGAGGAGACATGATGTGGTTGACCATAGCCTGGAATTGATCTAGATCAATATCATTGGGAACATTGGCCATATGAAGAGCTTTCTCAAGGATCTCTTTGTGCAAAGGGGATAGCTCAAGCAACTCAAAAATGGATATCTGAGTGAGTGTCTATTGTAATTGGTGCACAAGGTCATAGCTAGACAAAACTGAAGGAACCACTTGTTTGGAAGAAGAAGCTTGCTTAGGGTCATGCACAGTTTTAAGGACAATTTTGGCTTGCCCCCTAGTAATAGCATTTAGTGTCTCACTTCGGGAAGATGAACCATTCAGTGTTTGCAAGACCAACTTTGGCATACCATGATTGGCATTATTATCATCTTGAGATCTCACCATAAGAACATTCTCAACGGGCTCTATCATGTTGATCGTAGGTGAATTAGGAGTATATGTATAGTTGATCTTTGCATCATGATTCTTCTTATTTTATTGAGAGGATTCTACTTTCTCATATTTAGGTAGAGGAGTCTTGAAAGCTTTGTGATTAGAATTTTTAACTAAGCCATTTGTGAGCACTGTGCCTCCATCAATAAGATCTTGAATGGTGTCTTTAAGCTTAAAACAATTGTCTATCTTATGTCCTTTATTCCTATGATAATGGTAGAAATGATCTTCTCTCCACCAATCAGGCTTAACTAGTGGATCATAGGGATGAGAATTGTCAGGAAGCTTAAGATACTTGTTGGAAACTAGAGTCTTAAGAATCACATCGTATTGTTCAGCCAACTTAGTGTAGACTCATCATTGAAATGTCTTTTTTGGCTTGTCTACATGTTGAGCCTTGGGAGCACTATGAGCGTTGGAAGCCTCTTGTTGTTTTGCTATGTATATAGCATTAGAGAGGTTGAAAGTAGGTTCTTTGGCTTTTGGGACATCCACAACACCATCATTAACAACATACTTGTTTTTATTCCAAGGTTTTCTTTTGTCCTTTCCATTGCCCCTAGTATCTTTATTAATAACAATATCCCCCTTTCTTATGGCCACATCTTCAATCTAATATGCACTTTCAACCATGTCATTGAAAGAGGAGAATAGTTGTTTCCTTAGATCATAATATAGCTCTGGCACAAGAGTGTTGATGAAAATGTAAATCTTTTCCCTTTCGGGTAGCTGTCGAGGATATCAAGAATACAATGACCTCCAACGTTGTAAGTAAGTGGAAAATGGCTCACCTTGATTTTTCTTTAGAGCACTGAGATCTATCATGGTGATAGGCTATTGGATGTTGTATGAATAATGCTAGGTGAAGCATCTAGCCAACTCATCAAAATTTTTAAGAGGTGGTGTCAACTTTGCAAACCATTCTAGAGCTTGTCCTCTTAAACTTCTAGGGAACAATCACAGAAGAAATGTGTCTTTGTGAAGGAAGTCCATGCTAAGAGTGTAAAAGTGACACACATGGTCATGGGGGTCACTGTTTCCATCATACTTTTCATATTTGGGAACCTCAATATCCCTAGGAAATGGGACCATGTATAGACTCCTATCAAAAGGAAGAGCACAAATAGATTCTACGAAAGAAAACTTTGGAGGTTTCTTTTCTATTGCAAGTTGAGCAAGACATTGATTTGTTCATTGCAATTCATCCCTAAGGATTTCCAATTTAGTTGGTACTCTTTCTTGAACAATCTGGCATACATCATAGCCAGGAGGGAGCTTGTATCCCCTAGAGGTCATATATTGAAAGTATTGATCTCCATTTCGCTATAAAAGTTTAAGCATCATATGTTGGGAGGCTTTCTCTTGTTCAAATCTCATAAGATCTTCACTAGAAACCTCATCATTGGCTTCTTCCTCATGCTAAGAGGGAGGAGGTCTAGGAGGTGAAGGAGCAGCAAAAGTCCATCTTGGAGGAGATCTTGGTGGCGTGTTGTTGCCATAGTTACCCAAAGTACCAAAAGGAGGGGGTCTATATTCGTAGCCACTAATCTCAGGTTGTTCTTGAGACATCCCCTCCATAGCCATGCACCTAGTAGCATCCATTTTATCTAAATGCACTTGGTTGTCCTTATGCTCAAAATGTTCTTGCAAATGGTGGAACTTTTCTTGTTCAGTCAGAGTGAGTGAGACACTATTTGTGCTTTTGGAGGTCTTAAATGCGGAAAAGAGGAAGCCCCCTTTGTACCACGGGGTGGCTTTAGAATACTTGGATTGGTTAGGACTGGAACTGTCATTGCTAACTGGTGATCATGAGCATCTTGTGGGTGAGGGTAGCTGTGTATAGTTGAATGGAGGGTGACTCCCTTGCTCAAATTGAGACCGAGTTGAAACTGGCATGAAAAAGGAATGTTGGTTGACTAATAAAATGAGACAAATTTTTTTAGATATTGATATAAGCAAAGCCAAAGAAGACCACTTCTTAAGATAGAACAATAAAGATGGCTGGTCAAAAGTGCTCAAGAACTTACAACAATCAATTGACTCAAGACAAGGTATGAGCAAGTAGCTCAATTGACTCAAGATGAGGTATGAGCAAGAAGCTCAATTTTTAAAAGTTGTCAAAAAAATGTCAAAATTGCCAGATATTTAGCTTTTTCAACCTATTTCCAGAATCTGTCAAATGAATCACTGTGTTAGGAATAGAGCAGTAGCTATTGAGAATCAGCACACATGTCTCAAAGAATCAGTACACATGAGGAAGAAGCTCTAATCACTACTATGATGAAGTAGTTGCAAGCTATGCAAGTTGAACTTAACAATCTTAAGAAAGAAAAGAAACCTAAAGAGTTCTCCATGGAATCTCTATACTCTTTTCCATTTGATAAAGACTTGTACATGTCACCATGCCCCCGGACAAAATTTGAGCAACATGATAACCCTTATGATACCTCTTCCATGAAGAGTGACACATCCAGCTTTGGAGACTATGATGACTATCATGACAGATAATATAATGATACCTATGACACCTCTATTCCTAAGAGTCCTCATCGTGTGTTCTTGCTTACTGGAAATGGGATGTCACATTGGATAGATCATGATGGTGATCCATATGATTTTGATTTTGAAAGAGATTTTGATGGCTTTTGTGGACAATACCTTGATTATGATCCATCTACTACTACTGAGGACTATAAAATGCATCGTGCTAGCTTGAAGCATCAATATTATAAGAATCCTTCTCCTAAGGACTCTCCTGCTGAAAATAAAGATTATCTTCTCAAGAAAGATCATGTTAATGTTGGACCTTTGTCTTGTGATGGTTCCCTTCCATCCCCTACTTCCTCCAATACCCATACATTTCCTAAATCTTCTGAGTCTTTCAAATCTTTCATAGAACCTTCATCCGACACAAGCCCTGATACTTTTCATGCGGTTCCCTATAGTTATCCTCCAAGGCTACCTCTTAAAGAAACTCAAGCTAACCTTCACTTGGTGCAAATACTTTCAATAATGATAAACCTAAAGAGCCTAAGCCTTCATATGCTATAATCCCTACTTCAGCTAGTCCTCCACCATCTCTTCCAAAGTCATCCATACAATCCCAACATGCTTCCTTGTCCTTAGAAGTGACTCCATGTCAAGAGGACTCTAAAAATGATAAAGAAAAGAACATAAAGAAAGATCAAGATCAAGAACCCTCCGTGTCATCCACTCCTTTTCACAATGTCTCTTATCCACCTTAGAGTTCTTTTGATCCCGCACATCCTTTTTCATGCACTCCACCATGTCTTAAGTCTTCTCCTAAGCAAGATCAAGCTACTACTTACACTGTTGAGCTAATTGACAATCAAAATAACCTTACCCCACTTCCAATTTCCAAAGATGATACTTCCATTAAGGTTATTGAAAATGGTGTTGTTACTTCCAATGGTAAGCCTATTGAAAATCAAGAGAAAAATGATACGCTTATGCTATCCAAAGATCCTTGTCAAGATCAAAGTCTTCCATCTTCTTGTTCTACCACTCCATGTTCATTTCCACTTTCTACTCTTCCTAAGTCTTTGCAAGCTTTGAACAATCCTATCAAAGAAGGTGCTCATATTCAAGATGTCCATGATTCTATTGAAAATCCTAATGCTCACTCTAAAGATGTTGATATCCTTGGTTGTCATATAGATGCTGATAAACTTATTGATTATCCTTTTGCGTCTTCCACTTCCATCCTTGGACCTCTTCCACCACTACTAAGAGCTTCACATCTGCCTTCCATCTTGGGTCCTTATGTCCCTTCACTTTCCCCTCCTAACTCTCCTAATTCACCATCCATCTTGGGTCCTTACATCCCTCCATCTCCCATCTTTCCTCAAGATCAACATAGATTCATACCCTTGAATCCATTTCATCCACCCACCCATTTAAACCAGTCATATCCTCCTTCTTCCACAAGTCCCAAGTCTTTTGGAAGTAACTTGAATGTTCAATACAAGAAAAAGAAGCAATACAAAAATCCATCAAAAAAAGAAAATCACCATGTCTCCTCTAAACGACATGGAGGCATAAAGTCAAAAGAGATATCTAAGAAAAAAACTACAAGACAAGTATGGGTTCCAAAATCCATCATTGAAGATATTATCTCTAGATCATCAAAAGGAAATAAAAAGCCTACGGCTATATGGATTCCAAAGTCTCTCTTGAAAGAGTCTAGTGTTGAGCAAAAAGTGAAATTGACATTCAAGCTTCCAAAGGCTTCCACTTCATCTCCCTCCAAAAATATTCTTCCATTCCATGTGCCTAAACCGCAACCTCTGCTATCCATTCACCATATTCCTTCACGTATTCCTTCATTCACATTTCCTCCACTCTCTCACCACCCTTCAAGGTGTGTGTTGATGTTGATCTTTCCTTCCTTTCCATCTCCCCTTTCACAATCTTTCCATTCATTATCCTTCTACTTTCTATCATTTTTCCTCATTTGCCTATTCCTCCTATCTTCCAACCTCACTCGCTTTACATAAAACCTTATCCTCCATTTTCCTCTTCCATCTTCTTTTTCCTATTAGCATCTTTGAGCATATAATTTTGAATCCTTGGCATATCATGGTTTATCCTTTCAAGGAATATTATCTAAAAAGCTTGCCTTCTTCCAAAAAAAAAATGAAAATGAAAAAAATAAAAATTGAAAATGTGCCTTGGTGAAAACCTGGAAACAGGCACCTTGGTAGCAAAAGTAAAGAGAAATAAATTCCTCCTATGGTGAAAACCACTCCCTTATGGTGCCTTGGATAAGTACCATGATGAAAACTTGGCAATCAGGCATCATGCATAGTTCTTCTACATATTTCATCCATTCCATCTTCTCTCTTTGATCTTGACAATGTTGATCTATACACGAACATTTGGCTATTTTGTGAGCTATCTTACAATGATCTTGCTTTCATTACTTCCATGTTTAGCCTTCATATCCATCTTCCTCCATTCATTTTCACCTATCGCTATCCTTTTCCCCTTTGGTCTTGATCTAATAAAAAAAGAAAGAAAGAGTAAAACACAATGCTATGAAGCCTCTTGACATGTCTACTCCTTTGGATTGCATTCTTTCCTGCTCTTGCACTACACTTTTGTGACTTATCCTATACTAGCCTTTCACTACTTATCCAAATATGCTTTACATGACAATTTTTCCCTAGCTTAAGTATTCTTGAGGATTTTTCCCTTGAGGATTTCTTCTCTTCATTCTCCTTCATTCTCTTGTCTTCCATCTCTTCCACTAGCTTGCCAATCCCTCTTGTTCTCCACCTTGCTAGACATTGGGACTGCACGATATGATCTTGCTTGGGAGTTTGCAAATGGAAAAAGATGCTATCAAGTATACCAAGTATCAGAACAAGTATCAGAACCAATATCAGAACAAGTATCAAAACAAGCATCAGAACCAGTATCAGAACAATTATCAGAAACAAGTATCAGAACCAAGTATCAGAACCAGTGTTAGAACAAGTATCAGAACAAGTATCAGAACCAGTATCAGAACCAGTATCAGAATCAATATCAGAACAAGTAATAGAACAAGTATCAGAACACCTACTGGGGCTACACCTTTTGCTTTAGTTTATGGGTCTGAAGTGGTACTACCTATTGAAGTTGAAATCCCATCACTCAGAATCGGAATGCATGGTCTAGTAACTAATGATGACTACAGAGTGTCTAGGTTACAAGAATTGGAACTACTAGATGAGCGTAGACAAGCAGCATATGATCATCTTAGAGTATATCAGAAGCGAATGTCTAGAGGCTACAACAAGAAAGTCAGACACAGAGAATTTCAGGTTGGTGATCCAATTTTGAGAGAGAATCCTAAAAATCAATCACATTGAGAACGTAAGGGGAAGTTCGAACCCAATTGGCTGGGTCCCTTTGTAATCACTACTAATTTTGGCTTTGGTGCCTATCAACTCTCAACGACTAAAGGAGAACAACTCTGAGAACCAATCAACGTTCTCCATCTGAAGAAATTCTACGCCTAAGGCATTCAGTCTATGGTTAAATATCCTGAAAAAATCCTAAAAATCAGAAAAAGTCCTAAAAAAATGAACATCTTGGTGAAAACCTAGCAATAGGCACCTTGATGATTCACAAAAATATCAAAAAAAAATAAAAAAAAGTGAAAAATATCAAAAATTTGAAAAAAAAAAATTGAAAAAATGAAAAATACAAAAAAAAATGAGAAAAAAAAAAAGTGCCTTGGTGAAAACCTGGAAACAAGCACCTTGGTAGAAAAAATAGAATCTCTGCCAAGATGGTGAAAACCTGGCAAACGGGCGCCACTTGTTTCAAAATGTTCCATCTATCAGCGCAATCTTGGTCTTTCCTAGCTTTTAGTCTTGCTTTAGTTTGTACGTATCTCTCGGTTTGTTTTTGCATTTCCAGTTTTCAATAAGTCGGTCTGTACACCAAATAACTCAAGCATCTGTATCCTATCAATGTTCAAACTTAGGGGCAATCAATGTCATATCCTATGGTCTCTAGTATATCTTAGACGTTTCATATCTAGCCAGAGTCCTTTGAAGCTTCATTTGAGTCAGTCAAGTCTGTCTTATCTCCAGAAAGGATTTTGCATGTACAACACCAACATCAAACATCAAACTAAAAATGATCTATGCTTCATGCTTTTATCTCCTTGTATGCTTACTGATTCGCATTGAGATTTTTGTATATTGTGTCCCTTCGAGCTCTTCGATGATGTCCTTTATAGGATTTAGAAGAGTGATGACTAGGGGCATAATCTTTTCTTTGTCTTCTGCTTGTATGTGAAAATCTAACAACTTTGGAAATTTTAGATTGAAATGGTGTCTGATTGTAAGAGCCTCTATCTCAAATTGGATGGCCATGCGTACCTCGACCATTGATACCAAAAAAATTCATGAAAGTTTGATCTAACTATTGTCTTTTTCAGTGAGTTCTTTCTCCTACTGTGAAACGCAATCTTACCTAAGGTTGTGAACGATAAAGGGTCACTACAGGTAATTCACATTGGATTTAGAATAATCTCTTAGCTGTTTGATGTGTGTGTCATGCAAGGCGTATTTAGGTCATCACGACATTTATGTTTTGATGCTTATACAAATTGCTATATCAAAATGGACATGATATTTAGGTCATCTTGGTGTTTGTGCCTTGGTGCTTATATCTAATCCGACATTCCAAAAATAAAATCAATATTCATATATCCATGGTTGTTGACCAGTGGGTGTTGTATTGATTCTTGCGCATACAAATCGATATTTATATGTCTATGGTTTCATAGCTAGTGGGCATTGTATTGATTTATCCGGTTACCTAAAAGTTCAATGATGATAACAAATTGACATATGATCAGTGACTAGGTCCTAGGTCTTAGGTTGCATTTCATTTTGCATGTCTCTTTGCATTTTGCATGTTTGCATGATCTCACAATGGCTAAACGAACTTCAATGCTTAAACGATTCTTCAAATTGCATCTTCAAATCTAACAAGAGTTGAATCTTACATGAAGGTTTCTCCAACGAAACAGCAAGTAGAATCCTTTTTCAGGATCAAAATCAAAATCTAAGATCGTTTATATTATCAACTACTTGCATATTCGACCTTCCATCATCACAAAAATCCAGTATTCAACTTAACTGATTATCTAACATCAAACTATCAAAATTTCAACTTGGTCAACCATGGTCAACTCATGGTCAAACCTAGTCAAACTTGGTCTTTTGGGACCTTCTAACGATGCAAAATGCATTCTTGAATATGTTTAACCACTTTTCAAATCAATTAACATGCTTCTAAACTCTCAACGCTGACTTTTCTTGTTAAATTTCAATTTTAATCTCGAAGGGGGCATGGTATTGCATATCATTCAAAGTCTGTAATCAAATTTGAAATCATATCTTTATTTCTATCAATATCTTTATCAGTGATCAAGACAAACAATCACGTCTAGTTACTAATTCATCAAAAGACCTCATCACTCGGGGCAAATCTATCATCACTTGGGGCATATTAGATTCATCAAGATCCATATCAATCTGGTATTCTCCTAATCTTGTAAATTGTATCAGTTTTTACAACCATCAGATCATAGTGTTCTTTCTTTGGTTCTTCGGCAACTGAAGGATTCAGATGTGATACCTGCTAGTTCTGCTAAGACAATTGAGTCTAGAACCGGTCACTCACTTCTTAGCAATCCTAAGGTTTGGAATCAGGCGTTTTGACACTTTTTCACAATCATAGGTTCATTTGCTGCTACAGTGAATATTATCTTTGGTCATTCAGGACCTATTATCTCCATATCAATTCAATATCAATTAGCTTCTGTCTCATATCAATTATCAATCTCAAACATCAGTTTCATATCTTTATCAAACACAGACTATCTTTGAACCACTGCGCTTCACACAACAATTCAAAGAGGGGCAAAATGTAATACCCCAAAAATGGGCTATAATTTCATTAATCTCCTACATCTACAATTCGAATGAAATCGACATCGAAGTCCTAATCTAAGGCACATCTAAACATCATCAAATGATAATTGATTATCTTAAATTCTGCATCGGGGAATATTCCTAGTAATATTCCTAATCATCATAATTATCTTTAATTTAATGATTATTTGGCGATAAATCACATTTATCCTAAAGTTTGATTAATTGAATATTTTCATATTTAATTAATTAGATTTAATATCTTGGCACTTAATTGTGTAATTAAATTTAATTCTATCTATTATTAATTGTATTATTTTATTTTGACAATAAGTCCAATATCCTATGAATAATTGATTAAATTCTTATTTAATTGATTAAAGTAGGTTGTCATTATTTAATAATATAGTTTTTAATAAAATTTTGATAAAATAGTTAATTAACCCATAAATTAATTATTTTATTTCAAAAATCAGTTAAGTTGAGCATAAATAATTTTATTTATTTATTTAATCATAATTATCCATGTGCACATTCAAGGACCAGTTAAACTCAAAATTAGAAAATCAATGCAAGTTGTTAGCTTTTTGAAACTCAACATCTTTTTGAGTTTTAAAGTTGATCTAAACTTCTAATTCGAGTTGAACTATGCTTTTGCATGATTTTTGTGACTTAAATTATCTTTATTATCAAATAACTCAAAAATCAACCTGAGTTATTTGAGTGATTTATGGCTTTTTTTCTCATGCACCTCCAAAGCCCTGGATTTCTATAAAATCAAGGATTTAGCTCATCTCAAAGCATCTCATAATTTTAAAAGCTTACTTTGCCAAAGTCATCTAGGAATTGCACAACTATTTTGAAGAATTGAAATTTGGAGAATCAAAGCTTATTGCGAATCAAGGCTATTGTGAGATCAATTTGTTTTTTTTTTACATTCATTTAGATTCTTTTTCATATCATTGTTAGATCATTTTAGCATATCAATTTCCATATTAGCGTAGATTCATATCAGTTTTTATCATTCTTATTGCATAGAAAATTCAAAAATATAGATTAATTGCATTCAATTCATATCTAGATCAATTGCATTCAAATCCTTCGTTTAAGTGTCATCTAGGTCACTGATCTCGATAACAATCTGAGAACATTAATCTCACACCTACTAGAAGGCAGTAAATCGCTTGGTTAAATTAGATTTCAATTTTGCACGATTTTGATTTTTGCTAACCTCTAATATTTTACTGAAGTGTTGTGTCTATAGATCGGGTACAATTTTCACACACACACCCACAAGTACTCACATCAAGCGAAGACAAGCACTACGTCTACCAAGGTTTTGTGTCCTTGATAGCCTTGAGTTTATAGTGGATCGGAATAGCCGACAATAAGTTTGTCCCCACTTGGGTCGTTCCTCTTGATTGCTCAAGAGCAGGCCCGCTAAAGGATCCTAATGCTAAACAAATAGTGGATTAACTCTTGAGTGTTAGGATTTCTGGTTCACCTCAAGGGTGAAGAGCATAATCTTCTAGCTCAAGAATATCTCCCAAACACACCAAACAAAGAGTTCAATTACCCTCTTGTTTTCAAAATCTAAAAGTGGGTCAGGATTTCTAGTTCACCACAAGGGTGAAGAGCATAATTTCCTACCACCAAAAGACTCCTACAACAAGATCTTAAGTGCCTAAGAAATGAAATAACTAGTATATGCTACACTTAAAAGAAAAGTAATAAACAAGCAAATAATTGTTTTTAGGCATTGGGCAGCCCTGCAAAACACAATTAGTAGCCCTTTTGCCTTTGGAGCTTTGACATGCGATCTTTTTTAGCAAATTGTTTAGGCAATGAAGGTACCTACAAGCATAACTTGTTAGCCCCACAAAGATTTAGCACAATAAAAGAAAGTAAAATCTACAAATAAACCATTATCTAACTATAAGTCAGAAAACCAAAACAATCAAGCCAAACTTTTGCAAAAAAATGATCAAAACCAGTCACTGCTAGACCTGGGTGATAGTACAGTCACCAAAAGAATCGTATGATATTTTCCAGGCTATTGGTGTGATATTTCCTTTCTGGGTGACACTTCTCACTATGCTCAGGTGACAAAAGAATGTATGACTGGGTGACAGAACCTGTAAAGCTGAGCGATAGTTTTACTGGAAAAATATCGCACAGCTATAGAATAAAGTATCATACGATACTAGCAGACTGTTGTATGATAATTTGTGAAAAAAAAATAGAGAGTCAAAAATAGCAAGCTAAAAATGACAAAAATAAAGTGCGAAAATGCATAAAAAGGACAAAACAAAGCTGTTCTGCCCCATGATGGGTGCCAAAAATGTACACACTAGAATGTGCACTTCTCTAAGTCTTTTCTTCCAAGAGAATCCATGAATGGGAAACCTTTAAAAATGACCTAGAGCTCCCTAGGCATGGAGTGCAAGGATATTAAGTGTGCTCTTAGCTAGAGCTATTTAAGCCTATGACCTTGCTAGTAAACCATGCAATGGGAGATTTAATGGAGACAAGGGCAAGAATGCCAATATCCTCAAGAATCACTATGAGAATGAAATGCAACTATGCTAGAAATGAGAATGCAAGCTAAGCTATGAAAAGAAAGATGCAAGTGTTACAATCCAAGCTAATTAATCTATGTGAGCTAATCTAGAGCATAGAAATGAAGCTAATCTAAGAAAGCATAAATATGAAACTATGATGCAAGAAATAGAAGATGAATGCAAGAATGTCTTCAAAAAGCTCCAAAGTCTCCAAGCAATCCTGCAGCATAAGGTTAGTATTCAAAAGATGGATCCTAAAATGAGAAGAGAGCTCTCCTTTTATAAGAAATGAGAAAGAATGGACCATAAAGATTAAGAGGCAAAAGATTTAATCAAGGGTGGAGCTTGAAGAAGGAACAATCCATGTGCACAAGATTCCTCCAATGAGAAAATAAGAGTTGACTTTTGTTCCCCATATGAGACAAAAAGGCCTTTTTTCCCTTTTTATAAAATAGGAATAATATTTTATTTGTGCAACTTAGGATAAGAGGAAAAGGTGGGGATTTTTATTTAATAAAAGGGGAGGAAATTTCTTTTAATTAAATAAAGACTTAGGATAAAATGGTTAGCCCATAGAAAATAATCGAATAAATGATGGAACTAGGATTTGATCAAAAATAAGCAATTGATGATTTAGCAAAAGGGGCTAATAGTCTAGGTGACCATTTTTGGGTGATTACACTATGCATATTGTCAATCATGCATGGTTCCATATCAAAAAAGTTATGACCTTTACATAGACCTTTAATGCAACCCGTGATAATATCAAACATGCATTTACTCTTATGTGGAATTCAAGCATTCAGCCTAGACAGAAAGATAGAGCAAACTTCTTTTGCAAAAAAGATAATTAAAAATTATATGATTAAAGGATTATAATGCCTCACAAATAATAGCAATGCTTGTTGTTTACAGCTTAATGTTACATATGTAAGTGTTACATCTACTTTTTTGCTTCCCTTTAGTTTTCTTTTTATACTTCTTTCAAATAAAAAAATAAAATTTTCAATATCATATGTTGTTTATCTAATAGAATGTGCAATATTTTCAAAAATATATTTCCCATCTTTGAATAATAAGATATTAGATTGTTAATATGATAAGATGATAAGACAAACTAATTATATCATATCCTCTTTTGTATATCACAAGGACACTATTACTAATTTAATCTACTCATTAAGAGACTAATAATTCATTGTTAAAGATTGCTTCCCATTAAAATAAATTACACCAATTTTGACCAATAACCTATCATATAAAACTCATCATCAAACTACATATCATAATTCAAAGCAATATTGAAATTTATTGTATGTTAGTTTGACTTAGATGCTATGACAAAGCCTTCATTTATAAAAAAAATGTCTTTGTTCCGTCTAATAAAATTCTTTGTTCCATCTAATAAAATATTTTATAGTCTTGCATCAAAAATCTTGTCTGATTAGATAAACTGAATTTTAAAAGAGCCTGAATCCTTTTATAAAATGATCTGTATGAACAGTTCAAAAGAGAGTTGCAAAACAGCCATGAAACAGTCTACATTCATTTCCTTCATGAAAAACAAAGCAGAACAGTTCAAAAAGAGCTGCATAATAGCCATGAAATAGTCTACATTCATTTCCTTGAGACAATGATCAAATGCTTTCATACTTTGGATATACGACTCTATTGAAAGCTCTAATTTTAACACATGCTGAAAGAAACATTGACAAAGATTACAAAGTCTGGTTTTATAGTCATGAATAGCATTTTCAGTATATATTTCTACAACTACACTTCTAGCTTCAACATCTAAAATAAATCCCTTCAAACAGTGTTTCAAAGATTATAAAGACGGGTTTATTTGGCTTTATAAAACCTCCTAATATATTTTGTCTGAATACACTACCTATCATGTCTATTCTTTCACATTTGCCATACAAATTCACAGAACTTGATGATGGAACATCATAAAATCTTGATGGAGTAGTAGATAGATTGCATTGATCAAGGAGCCCCGGGTCAAAAGAGCATGGGCAAAACTTAGTGGCATGGATAGACATTTTTTGACATTGAACATAAACAGGTAAACTTCTGGCCTTATTTTTAGCTCCCCGCTATCTATATCTATACAAATTATATGGCCCTGGGTTTTTTGAATTACCCAAATATAATCCCCCCCAACACAAATTACTCCAAGAAATAAATTTATGGATGATACAACTGCTTCATATAAAGATCTCCAGTTCCCATCATGCTCATCAAACTCATAAAAAATCAAAGCATTTGTATATGTTGGGAGTTGGTGTGGCTCAACTTTACAAACCATTATCATTTTGCCCTTGTACATAACAACTCCCAAGCTCTGGTGCAGTATCTGATATTGGGTTGTATAGATGCTACTTGGGAAAGCCCCAACTTATTATTCTGTATACAATTATAAATGTTTAATTGTGTATTATCAGCATGAAGGGCCTTGCAGGCCTTAAGAGGAGCATTGCTAAAATGACACCAAAATCCCATTTTTCCCCTGAATTAGTGTTTGGAGCTATGAAATCTCAAAATACAGATATATTTAGACATGTTATGACTTTAGTAGTCACCGCATGGATCTACATTATCAGACCCATGGTCATAGAAGATTTGTAGATCTTCTGGACTGAAACAACTTTATGGAGTTGCATAGATTTTTTTGTTTTGTATAGTATAACTTGTGACACTTAGATGATTTTTTCACCATTGCAATCAGAGAGAAGTTGTAAGAAGAGTATTGGAGCTAAAGGAGTGAAGTGATTCAAGTGTTGTGAGAAAAGATCTTTATAAATTTAGAAGGTGAACCCTAGTTTTACAATGTTGCGATGAAGGTATTTGTGAAGCCCTAGTTTAATCTCACACAGTTTAATTTCTAGAAGTGTGTTAAGAATGGAAGCACCCAAGGTGTTTTATATTAAGGATATAAAAAGGTATAATTTCAAAAGACACCCTCATAAGTCAAGTGAGGATGATCTTGAAGGTGCTATTAGCACGTGCAAAAAAATTTATGGCTTCATTATCTTTCCCCTGGTCTCTGTATCATTTTTCATGTCTTTGGCTAAATCCCTAAGTAGAAAATTCAAAAAACTAGCTGTTACATTTAAAACCCTTTGTTTTGCCAAGGCCCTGTTCTAATTTTGGGTTACTTTTTTGGGTCACTTAAAATTTCAATAACCCATGTGCTTAAATGTTATGTCCCCTCGCTCACTATGTGGTTAGGTTTTACGTCAGGGTCCCCCTTTAATATTTCCCTAAGTTCCTAAGTCTCTCGGCATTTTATTTTCCTAAGTCTCTAGCCACAAAATTTCTTTCCTTTGTTTCACCTTGCAGAAATTGTGTGGTTGTCATTAATTTGCAAGACTATAAGCTGTCAGAAGGTTCTGACATGTGATTTCATGACTGTGTGCCACCAGTCTCGGTGGGCCCTATCTTCCTTCCCTGTTGACTTGTTAACGAGTGAGCAGAATCAATGATCGTTGCTATACCACTAAGTGAAGATGTGCAGGTTTTAACATCATGCCTTGACGATAATCATCCGATCTCCTAAAGTATTAAATTGTGGGTCCATAATGACATGTATGCACAAATGGCGGCATCTTATTGGTCCATGTATCAACACATTGGCAGTTGTCAATGGGACCTAATTTTTAGATGTGTCAGAGGGTCCTGACAGTGTCACAAAATCAATGATGGGCGCATGATCTTATGGGATCTGTCAGAGGCTTAAGATCATGTGCCGACCATCGATTCAATCTTTCTCAGAGGGGATAAGTGCGGTGGGTCCACATGCCAGGTGTGTTGATATGGCAAGTTGTGATTGGTCCATGGGTGAATGACTGGGCATGATGTCAGTGGGGCCAGGTATTTCGAGGCTCAGTGAGTTTTGACAATGATAGAGCATCAACGGTCGGCATGTAATCTGATAGGTTTTCTCTGACACTTGCAATCTTAAGATCACCATTGATTTCATTTCCTGTCAGAGGGTTGTCAAGGTAGGGAAAGATTTTGCATCCGACAATTGTCTCATGATCTGATGGAATCTCAGAAGCCTATGCGAACTTAAGATAGTCATTGATTTCATCATAGGCAGGCCCAGGTTTGGTCTAATGGTTTGGCAGTCCTGATAAATTTGTTTAGTGGCCCGACAATTTTTAGTGGTTTTCGCTCATTCACAAAATGAAATAGTGATATTCTAAAATGGTTGGCGATTCAACGAGTGTGTATTCGTGTGATCGCTAAATTATTTGGCAGACAGATAAAGTTCTTCACGAACTGACAAAAACCTTTGGTCGCCAGTTCACCAGATGTAGCTGGGATGGGTTAAGTTCCTTTGGTTACCAGTTCGCAGGGTTAAGTGGTGAGTTAGGTTTTCTTTTCACGAACAAGAAATGCCTTGTCGCATGTTCGCTAGGAGTTAACCTGGGGTGTCTGGTTGAGTTAAGGACATAAACCCATGAAATAGAAAGATCTAATGGTCGGGACTTAAAGTTGGCCCAGATTTAAATTTTGACCACTGATTTGCTGTTGGCGCCATGAATGTGGCCGTTTGATTTCAAATTTGAATTTGCAAAAGGTTTCCCAGTGACAAGAAGGACTAAAATTGAATTCTTTCTCAGTTGGATTTAATTTGTTTGGTCACATTTTCTATTGTAGTGTGGTCCAGGGTGTTCCTTGATCATGTGCAGGGGTCTGTACTATGTTTTTTGTGCTTGAGGTGTGCTGCAGGTGGCCAAATAGGTTGACATTTTTTATGTTTTTGTGGTTCTCAGTACTTTCTCAATGAGATTTTCATGATTGCAATCACTCCGGGATTTTCTTTCTCCTAAATTCTTGGGTTTCTTCCCCTATAATAAATTTCTAACCGTTTCTAGTGGGTTTGGTGGGTGAAACCCTAACCCTAGTCATATGTAGCTTGTTGCAACCTGTTTTGGGTTTCCATGATGACTAGGGGGTATATATTGTAAATTTTTGACTTATTACGGGTTCCAAAACTTTCTTTTGGTCCCTGGTTGTTGATGGTAATATATTGAGCAAGGAGAGTCTGGATTTTGGGTCTATTTCTCTCTGCATTTTGTTGTCTTGGTAATGTATTGATTCTGAAAATTAATGAGAATACACTTGAATTCCTGTCTCAGATCTTTGATTATCTTCTTTTTCTTATTGTGGATTCATATATGTTAAGTCATAAAGTGGATTAGCATATGGTAAACAAAGAGTATTGTGAGATCAGCTTGGAGTTCCTAACAAAGTTAGGATTAAAGCCTTTAGGGTGATTTTAGTGAGTTCATTGTCAGATTGGAATTTGATGATCATGTTTGGGAGTGAGGGGAGTAATAGGCAAAGCACTTACTCTAAGTTCATGTGTATTTGAGTTAAGGCTTTAGGTTGATATATGTTATTTAGTGACTCTTTGCCTTGGGATAAGGCACTGATCTATTCTTTGGAGGCAGTACATCATCATCAATCACACAAACACATTCAAATGATAAAATCTTCAATCAATTAGTAAGGGGTATAGTTGTATATTATTTTGTGATTTCTTTGAAAAAGTGAATCAAGGGTACACCTGCCTGAGCATTAAGGCTCAAAGTGTAGGAGGATCTCTTTTGATCCTTGTTAATTGGCCTTCTTCCTTATAGAATTTGGAGTGGTGATAGAGTCAAAGTTATATTAAAGTTATCCATCAAAGTATAAAGCTACAAGTTGAAGATCAAAGGGAACTCCCAACAAAATGGTGACTCTGCTGGGGAGAGTCTAGAGATAAAGCTATAAAGTGTACTCTTGTCTTCCTGTCTGTATTTAGTAAAAATATTTCCCATCTAGGTGGGTGGCAACTCAGAAGAGGTTAGAACCAGTGTCATACTGTAAAAGATGGAAAAGAGAAGGAATACTAGGTCCTTTGTCAAAAAGAATCCAGAGGTCACTCTGGAACAATTGCCTAGATAGGAGAAGAAGATTTGGATTAGAAGGAATGGTGATTCTACTAGTGCTCCCATAAGAGAACAAAGAAATATCAGAGGAAGAGCACCACATGTTTCCTCAAGTGAGGAAGGTTCACAAGACAAAGTTTCTAGATCAGAGGGTGGTCACTCTGAAGATAGATTTTATGATACCCCAGAGGCTGTATTTCAAGACAAGGGTCCATTGCTTGTAGGTCAAGATGAACAAGCTAGAGAGATGGGTCTTGAGATTGATTTAGATCTTGATGAAGATAATTTCAGAAGGGAGCCCATGAGACCAAGGCAAGTCCACTTCCCATATCAAAATCTTATTGATATGGATGTGTCATCAGGCTCTGATGACACTATGGTAGACCCAGATGATTTAAATGCACTAAGGTTACAGTTGGCAAAACAAGATGCCATACATAAAAGGTTACAAGAGGAGAGAGAGGCTAAAAAGGTGAATGCTCTAGTAGAAGGATAGTCTCTCCTTAGAAAGATTAATGAAATGAAGGAGAGAAACAAGATGCTTGCTTCTGCTCCTAAGACTTTGCAACATGATGTTTTTGGTGATCTTGAAGCTCTAAGAAGTGAGCAGGAATGCTTGTTGCAAGACCATGAGTTTGATAAGGAAGGCCCTGTGGTTAGACAAGTTCAAAGTTATGCTTCCCTCCCTAAAGATAAAGATGGGAGTGAGATCACTACGCCTGCTGTTGCCACTAGTGAAAAAAGAAAGCAGAATATGGTGGGACATCAAACAAGTAGATCGTTGGCAATACTGAGGGTCCCACCACCCAATTCAAATAAGGACATAGAGATAGAAAGAAGAAGAAAAGAAGATGAGGACCTTGCAAGAGAACTAGAGAGGGTTGAAATTGAAGCCTCTATTATAGAAAAGAGAAGAAAGATCTAGTTCTTGAAGGCTTCATCTGCTAATGCTCTTGGTCCATTTTTTACTGAACTAGGTATGCCATCTATGACTACTATTCCACTTAGTAATGCTACTAGTTCAATTCCTTCTTCATCTGCTAGGATAGGTGTTGATCCTAGACAGCAGTCAAATGCACAAGTAGATGGAAATGTTAATGCAAATTAATCCTAGGGTTAACACTAGTTCAAGTTTTCAAAGAAGACCTGTGCAACTAGAAGGCTATAGGCAAATTAGTTTTGATGGGATTCCTGGCTACCCGAATGCTTTTCCAAATGATATAAGAGATAAGATACCTAAGTTTGCTAGTAATAATGCTACTAATTATGAGGAGCATCTTAGGCTATTTTTTGATATGCTTAATGATTATGAGGTGGAGCATGAGGATCTAGTCATGAAATTTTTTGTTCAATCTCTAATGGAGGATGCTAGAGATTGTTTTAAGAGACTTCCTAATAAATGTATTGATACTTGGGATTCCTTTGAGAGATGTTTTAAAGAGTAGTATGGTGATAGGCCTAATGCTAGTTTCATATTGAATGAATTCAATACCATAAGGAAAAATCAGAATGAGTCTGCAGTTGAATTCAACATGAGATTTCAGAAGGGTATGCATAAGTTGTTCCAAGTTATGTGGTTAGATGACAATGTATGTCTAACTACATACTTCAATGCATTTGATGGAAAGATGGGATATTTTTTGAGGGACAAAGAACCAAGAACCCTCAGAGATGCTTTTAGGATTGCTATCAATATTGAGAACAATATGAAGATATCAGGGAAATTGGGTGGGAAGAGAGATGACCCTAAGTTGTTTGGGGACAAGAAATACAAAAAAGAAAATGATAGGAATGTTGGAGCTAGGAGGCAAGAAGAAGATAAATTGGATAAGGTGCTCAATGCACTAAAGGATTTGAAGGCACTTAAAAATAGGAGCATCAGTGCTCCTACCAATGAAAGGCCTCAGTTCAACAACAATTTCAATAAGCAGAATAGATTGCAGAACTACCCCTACAACACCCAATGGAAGGATGGAAAGCCTATTGTCCCTGCTACAAGAGGAAACAATGACAGAGGTTTCCCTGACCCTCTACAAAAAGCTTCAATAAATGTCATGGAGGACATACCTTGGTGTGTTGCATGCCAGTCCCCTCATTCTGCAGAGCATTGTGTGGTTGCACATTCTATGGCTACAAATCAAGATTGTGGCAATGAGGAGATAGATCAAGAAGAAGATCAAGATGATGTTGGATGCAACATGGCTACTTCATATCTAGGATATGAAGATGATTCTGATTTTGATGAAGAAGCAGATGTAAATGTGAAGAGACATAATTAGGCCCTTTTTCATCAAGAGGTTTTTTCTGATAACAAAGACATTGATAAGAAGACATGTAACATGAACTCTTCTTCTGAGCTAGTAAATTTAAGAAGACCTTCTAGAGAAGAGATGGATAGGATTACTACAGAAATGATTGCCCAAGTGCAAACTAGAGGCATGGTGGCAAGGGATACAAATGGAAAAGTTGTAGGAATGTTCATAAAGAGTACCAACTCCAGAGAGCCTAATGAGAACAAATCAAAAGGTGATCACATGGTGAAATTCAAGAATATAAAAGGTAAGAATTGTGGGCCTAAGGGAGTTGGATTTGAAAAAATTTCTAATGAGATTGAGAAGCCAGTTAACACAATGGCTAAGATTGAAAAGATGAGGGTGGCCAATACACCTAATGTATCAGATAAACAAAGAGATACTAAGGCTATGCAGATTAAGATTCCTTCCTTTGCTCCTGTTGATATGTTAGTTGTATTGTCCCAAATTACAGTTAAGGTTCCATTGTTAGAATTGTTGAGGATCCCTGAACACAAAGACAGAGCTATTGCATGGGTAGATAATGTTCATAACAATGATGTTGCATGCAATGGATCTCAAGATAAAGCTTTGAAAGGTGTTGCTGCTCAGGGAATTGTATCTCAAATTCCTCCTATATATTTGGATAGTTTTGTTAATGCTAGCCTTGAAAATATTGATCCATTATTTTTAAGTGTTCTTGTGAATGGAATGAAACTAAGAAATTGTATGATTGATAGTGGTGCCTCTAATACTATCATGCCTTTCAAAATCATGGAGAATTTGGGCTTTAAAGTTGATATAGTTCAAGGTAGATGTTGTGCAATGGATCAGAGGGAGGTACCAGTTATTGGGACTATCAATGCAATGCCATATAGGTTGGTAGCATATCTAGAGAAAGAGTTAACAATGAGTGTTTTGGTGGTGGACATCCCTCCTCATTATGGGATGCTACTATCTAGAAGGTGGAGTGCTACCATGGGTGGAAGTTTACAGTGTGATTTGTCCTATGCCACTTTCAAGATTGATGATCAGTTTGTCAAGATTGATCGAGAGCCAAGAGTATGCCACATGATTGAGAGAAATATTGATAATGAAACTACATGTTTTATGGATACTGGTATTAATGCTTTTAGGCCAGAGATCCCTATATTTGAAAATGAACCTATTTTGTCACCTATCTCTGTTGAGGTAAGTGTTAATTCTATGAAGGGTGATTTGTGGGTAATGTACTTTGATGGTGCAAATTGCAAAGATGGAGCGGGAGCAGGTATTTTACTTATTTCTCCTAATGGAAACACCTACAAATTTTCCTTCACATTGAATTTCTTTTATACCAACAATATAGCAGAATATGAGGCATTGTTGTTAGGGTTGAGGTTGGCACAAAAGCATGGTATTAAGTGTTTAAGTGTTGTTGGTGATTCTGAGTTGGTGGTGTCCCAAGTCAGGTCAATATATGCTTCCAAGAACAAGAGGTTGAAACAATATAGGAATGTAGTTTGGGATTTGATTGAACATTTTGATGCCTTCAATATTGAGTGGAAGGATAGGAGTAAGAACAAGATGGCTGATTTGTTAGCCAATATTGCAATCAATCCCACTGATATTACTTTTTCTAGTATCTCTAAAGTTGAAATTCAGGCTAGGCCTAGCATACTAGACAATATTGAGAATTGGCAAGTTTTTGATGATGATAATGATATCTTGAAGTTTATGAGTTGTGAAGATCAGTATCATGGTCAGGAATTTGATTGTTCAGCCTTGGTTGAGTCAGTAGAAGGAAAAGAGGTTGTCTTTTGCAATGAGGTCATTCAGCTTAGAACTAACAAGGTGCCCAACGGGCTTGTTGTTTTGGAGACTATCTTTGATAACCAGGATAGAGTTCAAAAGAATATCAAAAGAGAAGATCATGTTGATCTAGAGGAGATAAATCTCAGAACACATGAGGCACCTAAGAAGGTATACATTGGTAGGGACATGTCTCACAATGTGAGAAAATCTTTGATTGAATTATTGAGAAAATTTAGGCATGTTTTTGCATGGTCATATGATGACTTGAAGGTTTATAGAGAAGATTTGTTTCAGCATATTATCCCATTAAAAGAAGATGCTAAACCTTTTCAGAAAAAACAAAGGCCTATAAATCCCACTTTGGCACCCAAGATGCAAGAAGAGTTAATGAAGCTAAGAGATGCTGGAATTATCAAGCCTATAAGGCACTCTTCTTGGGTTTCAAACCTTGTTCCTGTGAGAAAGAAAAATGGTGACATCAAGCTTTGTGTAGACTTCAAGAATTTGAACATTAGCTCATTAAAGGATAATTATTGTCTGCCCAATATGGAAGCTATGTTGCAGAGAGTAACCAGATCAGAATTGATGTCTATGATGGATGGTTTCTCTGGTTACAATCAGGTCATTGTCAAAGAATTAGAACAATTCAAGACAGCTTTTACTACACCTTGGGGGACATATGTTTATGTGAGAATGCCTTTTGGTCTCACAAATGCTGGTGCTACTTTTCAAAGGGCAATGGATGTTGCCTTTTCAGATTTTATAAATGAGTTCCTTGTTCTATATCAAGATAATTTAACTGCCTATTCCAAGAAGGAAGAGGACCATTGTGCTCATTTAGAGAAAATATTTATGAGGGCTTTGGAATATGGCATTTCATTAAACCCAAGGAAATGCGCTTTTGGTGTCACAGAAGGCAAGTTGCTTGGCCATTTGGTTGGCAAGCAAGGAGTGAGAATTGACCCTAAGAGGGTAGCAGCCATTGATAAAATTCAGAGACCAAAGAATGTTAAAGGGATTCAGTCCTTTGGTCAGATCAATTTCCTAAGGAGGTTTGTGACAAATTTTGCAGAGGTTACTAGACCTATTTCTAAGATGTTGAAGAAGGGATCTACAATCAATTGGGACGGTGAGCCTGATGAGGCTTTCAAAAATATCAAGTAGGCTATCAAAGATGCACCAGTGCTTAAGGCACCTAATTATAGTATCCCAATGCATATCTTTTCCTTTGCATCTTTTCACACTATTGCTATAGTTTTGTTACAAAAGAATAAAGATGGTTTTGAGAAGCCTATTGCATTTTTCAGTAAATCTTTGCAGGCTACTGAATTGAAATATGACATAAATGAAAAACAAACATATGCACTTGTGAAGGAAGTCAAGGCTTTTAGGTGTTACTTGATGGGGGCAGTTGTGATTGCTTTTGTGCCAAGTGCAGTTGTGAAGTATATTTTCTGATAGCAGGAGGTGTCTGGGAGAAGATGCAGATGGATCAATAGGATCCAAGAATTCAATGTTGATGTCTAGATTACCAAATTGGTTAGAGGACAAGGATTGGCAAAATTGATGGCCCAATCCAATCTTGATGCAAATCAAGTAAATCATTCTGAAACTGATTATATATGTGATATGGATGATTGTGTCTGGTATCAAGATATCATCTATTACTTGAGAAATATGAGTTGTCCAGTAGGAATGAATGATAATAAGAAGAGGACATTAAAATTACAAGCCATCAAGTATGTAATTTTGAAATGTAAATTATATAGAAAGAATTTAGATTGCATACTTTTGAAATGTGTAGATGAGAATCAGGCTAACAAGTTGTTAAAGGAAATGCATGAGGGAGTTTGTGGTGGACATTACATGGGTAAAACAACTTCTCATAAAATCTTGAGAGAAGGTTTTTGGTGGCCCACAATCTTCAAGGATGTAGAACAGTTTTTGAGGAGGTGTGATGCTTGTCAAAGATTCTCTGGTAAGCTAACATTTTCAAGTAATGTGCCATTAAAACCAGTAGAAGTTCAGGCTCCTTTCCAACAATGGGGAATTGATTTCATAGGGGAGATACCAAAAAAGTCTAGTGGAGGACACTCATGGATCTTAGTTGCCACCGATTACTTTACAAAGTGGGTAGAGGCTATACCTACAAGAAATGCAACTAGTAAGGTGGTCACTGATTTTCTATTGAATAACATTGTTACAAGGTTTGGTTGCCCTGAGAGGATAGTTAGTGATAATGCAATGTGCTTCAGGTTTGCTAAATACAAGGAATTTTGCAAAGGTTTGGGAATTCAGATTTCTAATTCCTCACCTTATCATCCACAAGGAAATGGTCAGGCAGAATCTACTAATAAGAGTTTGATTAAAATTCTAAAGAGAATTCTTGAAAAGAATAAGAGAGCATAGAATTCAAAGCTTCCATTAGCTCTATGGGCTGATAGGGTAACTGTGAAGAGGGAAATTGGTTGTGCACCATTTGACCTAGTATATGGAATACATGCAAGAATGCCTCAAAATAACTTATTGGAAATGTACAAGTTTGTGCAGTTTTATGATGATGACATAGATGATGAGATTCAATTGAGAATTGAGGACCTCATTAGGTTGGATGAGACTAGGAGAGATTCAGTTGTAAGAAATGCCAGATTGTAGTTGCAGGTTAAGAATTTGTATGATAAGAAGACTGTTGAAAGAAGGTTTGAACCTGGTGATTTGGTACTAATTTGGAATGTCAGATTGAAGGATAAGGGAAAGCATGGTAAATTCGATCCCATCTGGCTAGGGCCATATCGAATTCATGAGAAATGGGGCCAAGATTCATACATTGTAAAAGAATTAAATGGTGAAGTTCAAGAATTGCCAGTTCATGGACAATTCTTGAAGAAATACTTCAATTGAAGGTATTCTATTTTCCATGAATAGTAGTTAGGTCTATACATTTTGTAAATTCTATAAATAAGTTGCTTGCCCCTGCCCTATTTTGTCCTGGTCTGTAGGGTTTTTGTCTTGTTGCTCGTTGTTGTCAGTCTTTTCTAGTGGGATGGTTTTCTTTAAACCAATGATTCTAGATCCTTGCTATGCCTATAGGAGGTATACATCCCTAGACAGAGCCACTATTAGCATGTGCAAAAAATTTTATGGCTTCATTATCTTTCCCCTAGTCTCTGTATCATTTTTCATGTCTCTGGCTAAATCCCTAAGCAGAAATTTCAAAAAACTAACCGTTACATTTAAAACCCTTTGTTTTGCCCAAGCCCTGTTCTAATTTTGTGTTACTTTTTCGGATCACTTAAAATTTCAATAACCCATGTGCTTAAATTTTATTTCCCCTCACTTTCTATGTGGTTAGGTTTTGCGTCGGGGTCCCCCTTTAATATTTCCCTAAGTTCCTAAGTCTCTCGGCGTTTTATTTTCCTAAGTCTCCAGCCACAAAATTTCTTTCCTTTGTTTCACCTTGCACAAATTGTGTGGTTGTCATTAATTTGCAAGACTGTAGGCTATCAGAAGGTTTTGACATGATATTTTGCAATCGTGTGCCACCTGTCCCTGTGGGCCCTGTCTTCCTTCCCTGTTGACTTGTTAACGAGTGAGCAGAATCAATAATCATCCCTATACCGCTAAGGGAAGATGCACGGGTTTTAACATCATGCCTTGACAACAGCCGTCTAATCTCCTAAAGGATTAAACTGTGGGTCCATAATGACATGTATACACAAATGGTGACATCTTATTGGTCCATGTATCAACATGTTGGTAGTTGTCAGTGGGACCTAATTTCTGGATGTGTCAAAGGGTCCTAACAATGTCAAAAAATCAACGATGGGTGCATGATCTTATGGGATCTGTCAAAGGCTTAAGATCATGCACCGACCGTCGATTCAATCTTTCTCAGAGGGGATAAGTGTGGTGGGTCCACATGCCAAGTGTGCTGATATGGAAAGTTATGATTGGTCCACGGGTGAATGACTGGGCATGCTATCAGTGGGGCCAGGTATTTTGAGGCTCGGTGGGTTCTGACAATGACAGAGCATCAACGGTCGGCATGTAATCTGATGGGTTTTCTCTGACACTTGCGATCTTAAGACCACCATTGATTTCATTTCCTGTCAGAGGGTTGTTAGGGTAGGGAAAGATTCTACATCCGATGATTGTCTCATGATCTGATGGAATCTCAGAAGCCTATGTGAACTTAAGACAGTCGTTGATTTCATCATAGGCAGGCCCAGGTTTGGTCTAATGGTTTGGCGGTCCTGATAAATTTGTTTAGTGGACCGATAATTTTTAGTGGTTTTCACTCATTCGCAAAATGAAATGGTGATATTCTAAAATGGCTAGTGATTCAGTGAGTGTGTAATCGTGTGATCACTAAATTATTTGGCAGACAGATAAAGTTCTTCATGAACTGATGAAAGCCTTCGGTCACCAGTTCGCCAGATGTAGATGGGATGGGTTAAGTTCCTTTGGTTTCCAATTCATGGGGTTAAGTGGTGAGTTAGGTTTTCTTTTCATGAACAAGAAATGCCTTGTCACATGTTTGCTAGGAGTTAACCCGAGGTGTCTAGTTGAGTTAAGGACATAAGCCCGCAAAATAGAAAGATCTAATGGTCAGGACTTAAAGTTGGCCCAGATTTAAATTTTGACCGCTGATTTGTTGCTGGCACCATGAATGTGGCCGTTTGATTTCAAATTTGAATTTGCAAAAGGTTTCCCAGCGACAAGAAGGACTAAAATTGAATGCTTTCTTGGCTAGATTTGATTTGTTTGGTGGCATTTGCTATTGCAGTGTGGTCCAGGGTGTTCCTTGATCATCTGCAGGGGTCTATACTATGTTTTTTGTGCTCGAGGTGCGCTGTAGGTGGCCGAACAGGTTGACATTTTTTATGTTTTTATGGTTCTCAGTACCTTCTCAGTGAGATTTTCATGATTGGAATCACTCCGAGATTTTCTTTCTCCTAGTTTCTTGGGTTTCTTCCCCTGTAATAAATTTGTGACCATTTCTAGTGGGTTTAGTGGGGGAAACCCTAACCCTAGTCATATGTAGCTTGTTGCAACCTATTTTGGGTTTCCATGATGACTAGGGGTTATATATTGTAAATTTTTGACTTAGTGCAGGTTCCAAAACTTTCTTTTGGTCCCTGGTTGTTGATGGGAATATACTGAGCAAAAAGAGTCTGGATTTTGGGTCTGTTTCTCTCTGCATTTTGTTGTCTTGGTAATGTATAGATTCTAAAAATTAATGAGAATACACTTGAATTCTTGTCTCAGATCTTTGATTGTCTTCTTTTTTTTATTGTGGATTCATATATGTTAAGGTCATAAAGTGGATTAGCATATGGTAAACAAAGAGTATTGTGAGATTAGCTTGGAGTTCCTCACAAAGTTAGGATTAAAGCCTTTAGGGTGATTTCAGTGAGTTCATTGTCAGATTGGAATTTGATGATCATGTTTGGGAGTGAGGGGAGTAATAGGAAAAGCACTTACTCTAAGTTCATGTGTATTTGAGTTAAGGCTTTAGGTTGATATATGTTATTTAGCGACTCTTTGCCCTGGGATAAGGCACTGATCTGTTCTTTGAAGGCATTCAATCATCATCAATCACACAAACACATTCAAATGATAAAATCTTCAATCAATTAGTAAGGGGTATAGTTGTATATTATTTTGTGATTCCTTTGAAGAAGTGAATCAAGGGTACACCCACCTGAGCATTAAGGCTCAAAGTGTAGGAGGATCTCTTTTGATCCTTGTTAATTGGCCCTCTTCCTTGTAGACTTTGGAGTGGTGATAGAGTCAAAGTTATATTAAAGTTATCCATCAAATTATAAATCTACAAGTTGAAGATCAAAGGGAACTACCAACAGGTGCGTTCTCACATACACTTCCTAGTGTACTTCATGTAGAAGATATTAGATCATACATACATTGTAGGTATGAGGAGATAGGTTTATGAGAAATTTACAAGGACTTGGAAGAAATGTATGATGATGATGAACAGTTGAAGCTTGAATATGCATTTTTGGATGATCTAGGGATCACAAAGTTTTTAGAATTTCATGAGTTTGATGAAAATAAATGGATGGAGATTACACTAAGCCACTTCCATGACCAATTATTTTGGCTTGGAGGTAATCCTATTAAGATCACTAATGAAATGATTCATGATATCACTATATTGCCTAATAAGGGCTATAATCACCTAAAAATGGTCTAGCTAAACTAGATGCCCTAAATCTCAAATAAAATAATCAAATCAATCCCAAATCAAGCTAATTGTAATGCCAATGCTAATTGTAGTTCCCTATTTTTAATAAGATTCAATATAATAGCATGTGAATTAGTATTTAACTCAGAGATACATTATATCATAATTTTCTATCACACAATGCTTACCAACATTATAATAATTCATTTCCTTTATATGGGTTCTAACTATTTGTGTTGATTCCAGCAACCTGCCATGTACTGATAAATGTCTTGCTTAATTTATATTATCCAATCTCCTCTCATGAACAAATTATTAAATATTCATTTCTTAGATTCTCTCAAATCAATTCTTCCTCCATATATTATCCCCTGGTAGAATGAGATTGGTTTCCAATTTATATCTTATGTTGTAAGAATGGTTGTAATTGGAGAGACATGTTTGTTCAATTTAATTCCTATTCATAACATAGTTAGATTAGTTTATACAAATGATACTAATTAGTTTACTGCCTTATGTTATTAATTTTTGTCATTATCGATGCTCAACAATATTAATCACTGTTAACACTTGATATTGAGCATTAATCCATACTTGTCTACTTCTTACCAAACCGTCATTATTGATCATTACTATTAATATTAATCGATAATGTTTGCTAAGTCCGTTGATGTTCCTATTGTATTTAACCATGCATGATAAACATTGTATCTTTATATTGTTTTAGTCGGTTGGTCATCAATAAAGACTATTTCATTACTGTCACATAAATGATCAGTATCAACTAATCATCCTTCCTCAATGTCGTGACTTACTTGGATGAAGTTAATAATTAATTATTCTTCTCTATTGATAAACATATTTGGTCTAAGTAAACTTTATTCTTCATGACAATGATAAGGATTATATTGTATTGTTTCTTCATGCTAGTAATCCTTCTATCATCTTGCTTTACAAATCTACTGTAATTTTATTTCTTTAAAGACTTCTCAAAATCGAAACACTTAACATTATATTATAATTTATTATTATTTACTTATTTATTTTTATAGTTTAATTTTATTTATTATTAAATCTTACTTCTGAGAAGTGACATGACAGAATCCATGAATGGTATGGGTAAGGTGACCTTCATTCTTGGTCGTGACTTTAATGAAACATTGGATATAGTTGATAATAAAGGGAGCAAGGGGATGCAGGGCAAACCAGGAGAATGAAGCGAAGGGCAGATATTGTATTGTGTATTTCCAATATGTTTGGATGCAGGGTAGACTAGGAGAATGAAGGATCACTCACTCATTGCATGATAACCTAGTTTTGAAGGGTCACTGGTTGAGGGGACAGTCAAGGTCTGGATGATTGGGCCATTGGAGGACCCTATTTCTTTGTATTAATTGCTATTCAAATTGGATGCATGGATTTCTTGTGAATTATCGATTGTTATGTATCCTACAACTACATCCGTAAATCCGCATATACTTCTCTAGGGTTGTAAGCCACTTAGGGATCAAAATAGAGAAAATAAATCAAAATCATTATTTGTCCTATTTCCTTTTGACAAAGTCTCAACTATCAATGATACAATACATTTGATGCCCTAAGATATCAATAAAAATGGCACCTAGCTAGAAGCTCACAGGTTGTCCATTTGATAACCACAGTCAACATTTCAAAAAAATTTGATAACCAATAACATCAAATAATGGAGTTAAAGCATGGGCTAGGGCACAACACCAATAGAATGTGGTCATTTCAGTGAGCATCTCAGCAATATACAATGGCATCATTAAATGTGCCAGTAATATCAACAAACGTGAATCCAAACATTTCAAAATAGTGAATCGATATCCTTGAGCACAAGCACCAATAACATCAAATAATAGAGATAAAGCATTGGCTAGGGCATGACACCAGTAGAATGCGGTCATTTCAGAGAGCATTCATTATCAAATAAAATGCAATGCATTTGAAATTTGCGGTCGAATATGATGTCAAAGGGAGAATAGATGAAGAAATCACATACCTTCTCTCGTGCCCAGCTTTCGGTCATTTTCTCCCACTCCTTTTCTCTCCAATTGAAATAAAAATGATTTGGGAATTTCACTTTTTTTTCATCTATACCCCAAAACTATTGGAATTCTGACAGTCAATTTAAAACCCATCAGAGTACCGACACTGTCGGGGCCTATTATAAAAAAAAACACCAAATTCATAATAAAAAATTACCCGTTGGAAGTGTCTGTCGAAATTTAGCCCCAAATGTAGTAGTGTGTATAATAGCATCTTTACATATTTAGTGGAATACATATTTAGTGGTATATATCTTGTCTTGTTTCTTTTAGTATATTAGAGACCAATACACCAAGGAGTACCACATGATGAATGCTTAATTTAATGCATTGTCAATGTGTAGTCTCAGAACTATCCATTTCTAGTTCTTCAAAAGAGATGGTGATATAAATGTGTTTTCGTAGATGATTGTATTGTTCATGATTCTATCCCATGTTATATGTATATACCCTAACCATCTTGTTATTACTGTTGCATTACAAAATTTAGTGGAATAATTCTACTTTTTTCAATGCTCTATTTCATTTTGGAATTCTTTTGATATTTCATTCATTTTTCAAAACCACATGATAGGTACAGAAACAGAAATGGATAGTTTTGAGACTACACATATGATGATAAAGTGAGACTACACATATGCTGACATTAAAAATGTTTGAAATAGCTTGCAGATTCAATTTTGTAGATATTTTTGGCATCAACGTTTCTGATCACACTCTGTGATCCTTCATCAGGATGGAAGAGAGAAAAATGATTGAAAGAAAAGTCCATTTTTCTCTCTTTCATCCTGATGATGGATCATAGAGTGTGATCCAAAATGTTGATGCCAAAAATATCTACACAATCGAATCCAGAAGCTATTTCAAACATTGATGTCAAAAATATCCACATATGCTAATAAAAAAATGAGCTATCTAATGATTGTTTACTGTTCATGTTTGTAAATGGTCAATATTTTTTATGGTACTCCTTGGTGTATTCCATTTAAAAATAAACAAGTTTTAGTTTTTCTATCATGTTTAGTTTGTAGATGCAGGATTGACCATCTAACAATATGGGCAGTAATGGGAAGAATGAGCAAGATATGAGATGGTTGCTTGTCGAATGTGGGGCATAAGGGCGTAGAGCGTGTATTTCCTTGTGTTTTCTTATTTAACGGTGTGTTTTCACACCACCATTCAATTCATGGATATTGTTCTTCCCCATCTTCTATCTAATGCTATAGATGTTTCATTGTATTTTTTGTATAAATACGTAATATCAACATAAATGAAAATTTTTCATTTTGTACTGATAGAATATAGTCATGTTGTTAAATGAATGAACAAAAATAGTATGAATGAACAAAAATTTGTTTGATACAGTGGTGATGGCTATGATAAATGTCCCTATGTGTGACTGTGGTGATGGAGTGCACTGCGTGTTGAGGATGTCACACACAAACACTAATCCAGAGCGTAAATTCTAGACTTGCATAAATAAGAAAAAGGTTGTTAATTACACAATATTTAAATATTTACAAAGAATAAATATTAGTCATTATAGCAATACTAACTTAGATTTATATTGTAGGATGGCGGTGGATGTGACTACTTTTGGTGGGCCGATGACACCCCATCGTTGTCTACATCATCTACACCTTCTACAGATATACCTATTGTGGATGATGAGTTTAAGTCTTGCAAGGCACTCGAGACAACTATTGCAAAAGCAGAGGCTACCTATAAAGTCGATGTCATGTTTTTACGATGTTTTCTTTGTGCAACAATCGCACTACTTTGTTGGGTCATTATGCAGAAAAAGATATATATGTGGACTATAAGACTTATTTATATTTTGATGTGATATCAAGCAATGCAATCATTATTTTCTTGTTATAATATTGTTTATGATAATGTATAAAATTATTAAAAAAAATTAAGTTTACTATTCACAATATTCAAAAAAAAAAAAAAATTGTTTATGATTTACTATATAAAAATATAAATTAATAAAAAAAAATATAAATAAAAAAATGGACAAAATAAATAAAATATTAAATTAAAGCATTATATATTAATTAAAAAAACTTAAATTTTTTCTTGTCAAATTCTAATTCCAATTCAAAATGTAGAACCAAACACAGAAATGGATAATGTAATTCCAATTCCAATTTGAAATTGCAGAACCAAACACAGAAGTAGGAATTTCTCAGTTCTAATTCCAATTTTGAAAATGGAAACCAAACACAGAAGATGGATTGTCTCAGTCATCTTTCGGGTCAACCAAATGGTCCAAACTATCTTCCGAATACACAAAACTAAAATTTCAAAACCTTATTTTGAGATAATCAAGTTTTGAATCAAATTCCAAGTCCTCAACCAAACGGGGCCTTATTGACTTCACAAATGTTGGTAGTTGGGCAGCCCTTATTGACTTCAATAGATGGTAGGTGGTAATATTAAATAGATGGTTGGTGTAGATGGTAGGTGGTTATATTAAATATTGTGGTTGGTGAGAATGGTTGGTAGGAATGGTTGAATTCCTTAATGTAACCTCTCATTTGGTTTTCTGTATAATGGATGCCTTGCTTCTCATTTTATTAAGGAAATTTGGGGCGCTTGATTATATTCTTGTTTTGTGATCAACAGATCATTGTTTTTTGATTCAGTTGCCTTCATCTGGTATCAGAGCCAAGTTTAAAAATTTGGAGAGTCTAAAAGTTTGTTTATGTTTGTAGGAAAAGAGAAGTTGTTGATTGCATACACATGGGTTGTTGCAATTTACATAGCAAGAAGGATCTTGAAATCTGATCACCGTACTGGTTGGGAAATAATACAAGCATATGTATTTTTTATTTCTTCTTTTTTGCAAAGGCCAATAGAAAGTGCAGCCATCTGTTGGAAGGAGGCAGTGTTCTCAACCAGTGGAAAAGTGGGGAAGGAGATTATTTCCTTTGATTCGATGGAGATTGTTTTTTGAAAAGAGATTATATAATTTCTTTTTAAAAAATGTATGGTATTGTTTTTTGTTAAAATCACTTTTACATAATGTATAATTATTCCATGACCATATAAGAGATTTTTTATATTGAAAATTAGAATCTTTGAGGGATATCATTCAAGAGAATTTTTTTTTTGTAAGAGATATATCATTTTTTGTAATTAAGTGCATTATCGGTTGTAACCGACACTTATTTTTGATGAATAGAGGCCTTTACTATTAAAAGAAATACTAAAGTACAGAATTCAAAAAAAATATAATAAAAGAAATACTTTTTGTGTGTGGGTCCCAATTGAAGGGACGAGGAGAGTATTCATTTGCAGATCTCTCCTAGAATTTGTGTTGAGCAACTTGGGTCATTGTGCACTTTTTTATGGAAAATATGGTAGGCAATGTAATGTCTAATGTATTGATTCTCGTCTTTGAAGGAGACAATTTTACATATTGTCTACTCAAATCTAAGGATGTGTGGAAAATTTTTCAAAAAGGCCATGTTGAGATAGTAGATGTAAATGCATTAACTGACCAACAAAAAAGGGAATACAAAGAAAATGTAAAGAAAGATAATGAAGCTTTATTCTTAATTCAGGGTGCAATCACTCAAATTATTTTTCCCAGGATAAGTGGTGCTCTTCATTCTAAGCAAGCATGGAAAATATTAAGTAATGCATATCAAGGTGCACAAACTACTAAATTGCAAACAATGAGAAAGAACTTTGAAAATGTAAAGATGGCAAGTAGTGAATCTGTCAATGAATTTTTTACAAAGGTAGAAGGTCTAGTGATTCAGATGAAAATACTAGGGGAAGATGTAGATGACAAGCATGTCATTGAAAAGATTTTGAGAAGCTTGATTCCAAAATTTGAAGGTGTGGTCTCTACAATTGAGATATCTAAGGATCTCTCACTCATGCAAATTGATGAATTAAGTGGAATTTTGTTAACTACTGAAGAAAGAATGAAAAGTTATGAAGAAAGCTTAGAGAAAGAATTTTCCTCTAAAGAAAATATAAGAGGAAAAGAAACACATTCTTCAAGAGTCATAATAAACATGACAATAATAATAACAATGAATACAAAGGTGAATCTAGCAATTACAGAGGAAGAGAAAATTATTCCAGAGGTAGAAGTAGCAACTTCAAAGGAGCTAGAAGAGGAAGAGGTAGAAGTAATTGGGGAGATAATAGTAAAAAGAATGTACAATGCTTTCATTGCAATAAGTTTGGACATTATGCTTCAAAATGATGGAGTAAACAAGGTGAAATAGAAAAGAGAAGTTCTCATAGCACTATTGAAGATAAAACAAAAAAAATTTATTTCTTGCATCAATACAAGTTTAAGTGAAAATAATGTGTGGTCTATAGACTCTAGATGTTCTTTACATATGACATCTAATGAGCATCTATTTGTCAACTTAGTTCAAAAGCATCAAAGTATTGTAGTACTAGGAGATAATAATTCTCATGGAAGAAAAGGTAAGGGTACCATTGCAGTTACAACAGAATATGGTGAAGTAAAGCATATAAATGAAACATTATTGGTTCCAGCACTCAAAAAGAATTTGGTGTCTATTGGAAAAATGTTAGAGAAAAATTATCAAGTAACTTTTGATAAGAATGAGTGCATAATAAGAGATAAATTATAAAGGAATGTAGTTTTTGCAAGAGCACAAATGACAGGGGATAGGATGTTTCCACTTCATTTTATTCATGGGAACCAAGCACTAAGATCTAGTGAAATAAGTGAAAGTAAGATATGGCATAAGAGATATGGTCACCTCAGTTTTAATGGGTTGATGTTACTTGGAAGATTAAAAATGGTTGAAGGTTTACCATTAATTGAAAATACAAAAGAGATGTGTGAAAAGTGCATTGTTGGAAAACAACATAGGATTCAATTTCCTATTGGTAAATCTAGCAAAGCTAAACAACATCTTGAGATAATCCATATAGATTTGTCTGGTCCTATGGAAAAACCTTCTTTGAACAAATCCAAGTATTTTCTAACCTTCATTGATGATTACTCAAGAAAACTTGGGTGTATTGTTTGGTTTCAAAATCAAAAGTATTTGAAAAATTTGTAGAGTTCAAGAGTTTGGTTGAAAAACAAAGTGGCAACTATATCAAAGTGATAAGGTCAGACAATGGAGGTGAGTACAAGTCAAAGAAATTTATTGATTTTTGCAAAAATCATGGAATCAAAAGAGAGTTCACTACTTCCTACACTCAAGAAAAAAATGGAGTTGCTGAAAGGAAGAATAGGATAATTGTTGAAATGGAAAGAAGTATGTTGAAAGAGAAAAAATTGGATAAATTTTTTTGGGCAAAAGTAGTATACACAATAGTGTATCTCCTAAATAGAAGTCCCACAAAAGCAATTAAAGGGATGACTCCTGAACAAGCATGGTCTAGGGTAAAGCCAAGTGTTGATCACTTCAGAGTATTTGGGTGTATTGCTTATGCACACATACCATTTAAAGAAAAAAGGTCTAAGTTAGATGATAAAGGCCTTAAATGCATTTTTATTGGTTATGGAACTGAAAATAAAGCATACAAGTTGTATGATCCAATAGCGAAAAAGCTTGTGATAAGTAGAGATGTGGTATTCAATGAAATAGCAAAATATACCAAAGAAAATGAAACAAAAGGAAAAGAGATAGTTATTAATGAGATTGAAGAGGAGCAAGAAGAAGATGTAACTCAATCATCTAATGCAGGAGAAAGAAAATATCAAAAATATCAAAGAAGGACATAATAGAATCATCCATCAACTCTTATGTTGGATTAAAATTTTGAAAAATGACAACAAGGTCACAAGAAAAAGTTAATTTTGCTTTGATGACTCAAATCATGGAACATAATGAGCCACAAACATTTGAACAAGCTCAAGAAAAAGAAGATTGGATTGAAGCAATGAATAGTGAAATAGACACAATTGAAAGGAATGACACATGGGATTTGGTTCAATTACCTCCTGGTAAGGAAGTCATTGGTACAAGATGGGTGTACAAAACAAAGTATAAATCCGATGGAAGCATTGATAAACATAAGCCTAGATTGGTAGCCAAAGGGTACACTCAACAAGAAGGTATTGATTATACTACAACATTTGCACCTGTAGCACGAATGGATACTATCAAATTGGTTTTGGCATTGGCAACTCAACAGAGTCAAGGATAGTTTATCAAATGGATGTGAAGAATGCTTTCTTGAATAGATATATTGATGAGGAAGTTTATGTTTCACAACCTAAAGGTTTTGAAATACCTTCTAAAGAATGTTATGTTTGGAAATCACAGTAGTTCATCAGTCAACCTTCTTTTGTGTACACTCAAAAGAACGGTGTCCTTCCTCTCCATAGTTATAGCAAGTACCCTTAAAGATAACTCTACCTATCTTCTTCTTTGGTTCCACAAGTTTTTGTTCATCTTCCACATCAGTCAGTTTATCCTTCACTGAGTGATCAATCTTTTCTTTTCCTCAGGAGTTGCTAGGTGTTTTTCTCTTCAACTTATCTTCTTCCTTCAAAGCATACTGATAAGCATCTTCAACAAAATCAATCTTCAGCATACCAAGCTCATCTTGAATATTGAATCTCAGACCATTCACATACCAAGCTACCATTTCCTTACCAAGCTCTCAGTGCCCAGACCAAATAGTAAGTTTGTAGAACTCCTTGGTATAATCTTCAACAAACAAATCCTTCTGCTTCAGATTCTACTTCTTAAACAAGTCAAGCTCATAGTCTACCGGTATGAACTTAGCTTTTAGCTTAGTCACCATCAATCTCCACCGATTGATCTTTGTTTCACCTTCATCTTCTCGATCTCTTTGTAGTTCTTTCCACCAAAGTGTAGCATGTCCTTTCAACTTTGTATGTGCTAATTTCACCCGAAGAGGATCTTCAATTTCTTCTAGCTCAAAGAAATCTTCAAGCTCACCAATCCAATCAATCAAATTTTTAGGCTTCAAAGTACCAGAGAAAGTAGAAACTTCCATTTGATAATTACTAAACCAAGCAGAAGATCTAGGCAACCAAGCAGTTTTGTCTTCACCAGATCTGTTCCTCCGATCATCACCACTAGATCCAGCAATTTCAAATTATTCAGCAGCTTCTTCATAGCCATCCTCAGTACCAACATTCCAAGGTATACCAACAATAGTTCTCATGATCTTGGTGACCATATCATTTTTCATCAATTCCAACTCAGATCTGAAATCTGATTTCACCTTCTCTGTGATCTGCAATTCAATAGTATCACAAAGATCAGAAATAACTCTAGGGTCCAATCTTCTTGAAGGCATCCTTAAAGATAATAGAAACCCTCTGCAACAAACCCTCACCAACCACCTTATGACAATTTCCAAGTTGCAACAAGTCAGATCTCAACCTGCAATCTTGCAAACAACTAGGGCACAATTTCACAAGTTCAGTGCTTCAGATCTGTAATCCAGATTGTGCACAATCTCTGCTCCAACAAAATTAGATTCGCAAGATCAGCCTTGCTAGGTCAAGCTTCTGCTTCAACAAGATCAAACTTTTGCCCCAACAGGAATAAACTTTTTCTCTGATACCACCTTATGCAGTCAAGGATGGTGGATCCAATGAAGGATAGTCCAAACCTTATAGCCAAAAGAATTACACAGTGGATTACTCAACAATGCAACAAAAAGTAATTGTTTAACACTGATTTTCATTAACATGCCCAGTTGTAAGGCCTTTTAGGTTAGGGCCAATTACAATCAAAAAATAATTATGCAAGATCCACAACCAGATCCAATACAACCTTAGCTAGTTCAGCTCTGAAGACAATCAGAAGCTAATGGAAACCTTAAGGCAGATCTAAACTTGAGCTCGCAAGCCTCCAAGAAATCTCCTTTTTCCCAAGTATGCAAACTCCTAGCTCTGCTACAAATGACTATCAGATTACAATCTGATCTGCAAGAACATCAAGAACTTTTCCACAACTTCATTCCCAAGCTTCACATCTAAATTCCAAATCTGCTAAGTTTTCCAAGTTCTGATCTCCTAAAATTTGTTCCTAAACATCTACCCAAGCCCTCCTTAAATACTAATCATCAGCCACAAGTCAGCTGGATGAAACCCTTAACTCCCCAAAACAATAATTAAATGCCATACAAGTTGGCTTACAAATGTATACAAACATTTAATTCTACATGTCAGCCCAAGACAATGGCTACCAACAATTAATTCACCAAGTTGGCTCAACAAATTACATAGAACTCCAATCAGTAAGTCAGAACTACCGAGCAATAGTAAAATTACCGAGCACGCCAGGCATCATTGAGCACTAGTGTTGATCGAGCATCACAGGCATGATCGAGAAATAATTTCACCGAGTGCCAGAGACTACCGAGTTCCTTTAGTGACCGAGCTTCCTTCAATGACTGAGACCATCGGTCAAGGCTGCAACCGAGTAAAACCGGCCAAAACACAAAAACTCCATGTAGTTTACCAAGGACATAGAATGCCCCTGCCTTAACCTTGGATGCCCTTGCATCAACTATACAGATTCAGATTAGGAAGACTCTGTTGATGATCAGAAGTCTACTTTTGGTTACACTTTTAGCCTTGGTTCTACAATATTCTCTTGGAATTCTAGGAAGCAACCAACAGTATCCCTTTCTACAGCAGAGGCAGAATACAAAGCTACAACATCAGCAGCTTGTCAAACTGTATGGTTGAGAAGACTACTAGAAGACTTACATCAAATTTAGAGTGAACATACATTGTTGTGTTGTGACAACAAGAGTGTTATATAAATGAAAAAGAGTCCAGTATTTCATAGTAGAACCAAAAATATTGAGATACAACATCATTATATCAGGGAATTGGTTCAACAAGGTTTGATTGACATTGTGTACTGCCCTAGAGAAGATCAAATTGTAGATATCTTCACAAAGGCTCTAGCGCATGAAAGGTTACAGAAGCTCAGGGATCTACTTCAAGTTCTTCCCAATGGTCATTATGGGGGAGAATGATAGCAATAATGCCCATTTGTGGCCTACTTGGGCAACCCTTATTAACTTCACAATATTTGGTAGTTGGGCAGCCCTTATTGACTTCAATAGAGGGTGGGTGGTAATATTAAATAGATGGTTGGTATAGATGGTAGGTGGTAATATTAAATAGATTGTTGGTGTAGATGGTAGGTGGTTATATTAAATATTGTGGTTGGTGAGAATGGTTGGTGGGAATGGTTGAATTCCTTAATGTAACCTCTCATTTGGTTTTCTATATAATGGATGCCTTGCCTCTCATTTCATTAAGGTATTTTGGGGCTCTTGATTATATTCTTGTTTTGTGATGAGCAGATCATTTTTTTTTATTCAATTGCCTTCAAAAAGGACTATCTTAGTAAAAAAAACTTGATAGTGCCAGGTTAGAATCCTCTCGATCACATCGACTACAATAAGTCCTCTTGTGAAGGAATTGATCAACCAATAGAAAATACCCAGATTGATGACATTAGATTCGTTGGGCATCAACACAACAGACAATTTGAAAACTCAAAAACAAATCTGCAAATACACTAGTTTGCTACTGAGAGAAACTAGGGACCTCAAGAAAAAAGAACACACAAAATAACTGGAAGGAGTTGAGAGACTTATGGCTCTGATACCATGTTAGGATAGATTATCCTATACCCAGAACCCAGTCTCTAGACATCCACCAGAAGAGAGTTGTTATCAATACTAGAATTGTATTAATTGAGGTGTTTACAAAGGTACATGGGCTCTCCTTAAATAGGCAAGATCTTGAGAGAGCTCTGATAAGATTGAGACAAGTTTCTCAATCTAGAGGACTACAATATCCTCTAAGATAAGATATCTTATCTTATGGATAAGATATCTATCCACTCATTTATGAGTGGACCTAAGTAAACTTAAGATAAGGAGTAAATAGGTTAAACAATTTACTCCAACAAAAATAAGATCCATCTTTGTTAAATACTAATATTAGCTAAGATTATATTGGAGGTCATCAATCTTGTACAAAGGAACATATTCCTAATAGTGGTCTTATTTAAGGCTCTATATTTAATATCCATTTACCATTCATCCTTACCCTTTGTAGGATTGATAAAGGATGTATATACTCTCCTTCCATAAGATTTTTGTTTTCTTATTTATCTATGCAATTTCAATTTGTGAGATGAAATATGATATAAAAAATTGGCAAGGAAGATGTGGAATGAAATCTATAGGATGAGTGATAGTTTTAAAAGTTTTTAATCTTTTTACCTCTTTCAAAATATTTACATATCTCTCATCTAAACTTTTCATATAAATATTGGTAACTTATCTAGATTAATTTTCTTAGCTCAATTAATTATATAGACTAACTTGAGTAAATAGATAATTTGGCCTATATGGTAGTAAGATAACTTATAATAAAATATAATTTAACACTAGATGTAGAAGTAGTCTTCTATCCTTACCATATTCTTTGACCTAGTAGATTTATAGACTTCCATCCTAAATTGTACCATGATCAAACTCGAATGGATACCCAAGAAATAAATCAAAGCAATCTAATGATGTTAGATCATATTCAAATACATACTCGAAAAATGCAATAACAATTATCATTGCACAAACCATGTTGATCAAGTTTTGAGGCTCATGTTCCTATACCCAAATGATATGGTAAGGTTCGAAATAATCATATATGTGTAGTTGAAAATTGGTCACTAATTTTTCACTTACTAGATTCCTTTCACTTTATTATAATTAATAAATAATAGTCATGATAATATTCTTTATTTGATAATTTCATGTGAAAATAGGCTCATGAGAAGATTTAAACTAGTTATAAGATTATTAGCCCCCATAATAGGTATATACTCTGCCTCTTCCATCTTTCCTCGATTCTCTTTTACAATGAGTGTTTTCTTCTCTTTGTATGGAGTACCCTACACTCCATATTGGAATGACGAGCATCTAACTACTATCTGCAAAAGAGGATGACTTATTAAGAAATATTTATTAGATATTAAAGCTACTAAAGGTTTTAGAGGTACCTTGTTATTTCCCATTTTTAAATATGAACATAGTATTTCTAGCCACTGCAAGCTTAGACTTGTTATATCTAAAGATTCATCTTCAAACATAGCTAGCTTTTTTTTTAAAAAGATAGACTATAAGTAAATTAAGTAACCAATATTTCATTTTCCATCAAAATGTTGAGCTTGACTTAAAACTTATTGATGTTACCAATATATTGTAACTTTTGGGGGTTTGTCAAATCATGTCGTGTCTTGAAATTTTCCTCAATTGTGAAGTAGAGAGTCAAGCTTTTCACCATCAAATTTAGGGATGGAAATTTTTGTTTCAAGATGGAATCCATAAATTTGAGTGGCCTACCTATAAGTATATTATACTTTATATAATTTTATTTGGTTAGATAAGTATATTATACTTTATATAATTTTATTATTCTATTATAATAATTTATATTATATATGTAATTTTAATTTATTATTCATTATATGATTTATTCAAATTAAGTTAAATATATATTTTTTATATGATATTTAATCTTTATTCTATATTTATTATTATATTATCTTTATTAGATGGAAATATAAAAATAAATGAGTACAATATATTTTTTAATATATTATATTAAATCATATTATACAAAACATTTTATTGACTATTTTAATTTATAAGATCAATGTGTTTCATTTAAATATTTTAAGTATAATATAATAATATTAGATATTTAGATATGCATTAAAAACTATTTTATATTTAGATGATATATATTACATGTAGTTATTATTCTCTTTCTCCCTTCTTCATATTTTTAAATAATATATATTTAATGATTATATTTTTTATAATAATTTTGTCCAATTCTATTTGTATGGTATAGTATATTATAATAATAATTTAATTTAATTTATAATAATAAATTTATTTTTCTTCTTAAGATTATAATTATTATATTATAATCTATGATAAATATAATATATAAATAATTATTTATATTTTTAAAACTTTTTACATTTTTATTATTTAATTTATTTTAATTAATAATAATAGTAAATGTAATAGAAAATATTATATGAATTTATTTTTTTGTTAATAAGTTTTCATATTATTTTATATTAAAGTTAGCTTTTATTTATAATTTTTAGATAATTTTTTTACTAACTGACATTTAAATGCAACTTTTAGTTGTTTAGGCATTATGATAGCCTCCCCCTTTTCTAGATTGTTCTCCCTATCTCCATCTTCATCTTCCTCTTAATCTCTCTCACTTGTATCCATTTCCTTATTTCTCCTTGGACCTCTCTCTTCCCATCTATCTTTCCTACTATAGTTGTCTCTCTATCTCTCCTTTCTATTCCTATCTCTCCCTCTCTCTATTCCTACCAATCTATTTTTCTTTATCTTATCTCCCTCTCTAGCTCCACATCTCTCTTTTATTGACTCACACACAAGTCAAATAATCTAAAATAAATTAAAAACTATTCTCGGTATTTTCACATAAATTGTTAGAAAATAATAACCCAATATGTAATAATGTCTAGTGCAAAAGTAATAACAAAAGGAGGAAATCTATTCACATGGAGTATTTTGGTTTAACTTTCAACAAGTAATTTGATTACAATTTTTAGTATGGTTTGAATAATTTTGTATGATTAAATTTATTCAATTTTTTTACTTTCTAAACAAATATCTCTTCCTCTCTCTCTTTGTGTGCATGGTCTTTTTTGAACTA
>BSBK01010153.1:2500-5000 GCA_027943335.1 Chamaecyparis obtusa | reverse complement strand
AGGGCATTTGAATGTCCTCAGCGCCAAGGCAGAACAGATAGGAGAAATGAAGGCCAAGCCAGAGTTGCACATGTAGATGAAGATGCCAGATCATCAAATTCTGAAGATGCTGAAAGAGGAGAAACGTTGATTAACAGAAGAGTCCTGCTGAGTGGTGAGAATGAACCTGAGCAAAGGAGGAGCCTGTTTCGCACCAGGTGCAAGTGTGAAGGTAAATATTGTGATGTGATTATTGATAGTGGAAGCACTGACAATTTGGTGTCAGAAGAGATGGTGACAAAGTTGAAACTCAAGAGACAGAAACACCCACATCCATATCGGATTGCCTGGGTACAAGATGACCACAAGGTCATGGTCAATGAACAATGCCTAGTGAAGTTCAAGATCGGCGGGGGTACCAAGATGAGGTACTATGTGATATCATCTCTATGGATGCATGTCATATATTATTGGGTAGACCGTGGCAGTTTGACAGATGTGATGTACACGATGGTTGTGCGAATACCTATTCCCTGACAAAGGATGGAGTGCGACATAAGCTAAAGCCATTGAAGGAGACCGAAGAAAAAGTATGTGGTAATGCAAGAATAACATTTTTTGATGGAAGGAAATTCCTAGATGGTATGAGGCATGAGCCTGTATGTTTTGCTTTAATTCCAAAAGCTGGTAAAGAGGAAGTAGAAGATGTTCCTGTAGAAGTTGCAGATTTGTTGAATGAGTTTCAGGATATTGTATCCGATAACGTGCCTGATGGATTACCACTAGTCAGGAAGATCAGTCATCAGATGGACTTGATCCCAGGAGCAAGTTTACCGAATAAGGCAGCGCACAGAATGACACCTGCAGAAAGTGAGGAGTTGAACAGACAAGTACATGAGTTGTTACAGAAAGGATTGATTCGAGAGAGTCTGAGTCCCTGTGCTGTACCTGCGGTATTAGCACCAAAGAAGAATGGAGAGTGGAGGATGTGTACAGATTCCAGAGCAATAAAAAAGATCACAATCAAGTACAGGTTTCCATTGCCACGAATGGATGATATTATGGACTGTTTGAGTGGAGCTGTGTATTTCTCAAAGATAGATCTGAAGAGTGGATATCATCAGATTCGGATCAGAGAAGGAGATGAATGGAAGACTGCCTTCAAGACAAAGGAAGGACTGTATGAGTGGTTAGTCATGCCTTTTGGGCTAACGAATGCACCGAGCACTTTCATGCGGCTCATGAACGAGGTTCTGAAAGAATTTCTGGGTAAGTTTGTCATTCTTTACCTAGATGATATTTTGATTTTTAGCAAGACATTGGAGGAACATATGATGCATATTCGTATGGTGTTTGAGAAGTTGAGAGAAGAGAAATTGTTGATTAATTTGAAGAAGTGCAGTTTTGTGAAGAAAGAGTTAGTGTATTTGGGATTTGTAGTTTCAGCAGAAGGTCTAAAAATGGACCCAGAGAAGGTACAGGCTATCCTTGAATGGCCTACTCCAAGGAGTGCTACCGAGGTAAGATCTTTTCACGGTCTAGCTAGCTTTTACAGAAAGTTTATCAAAAATTTTTAGCAGTATTTGTGGACCCTTGACTGAAACAATGAGAGGGGATAGAAAAGAGTTTAAGTAGACTAATGGGGCAGAAAAGAGTTTTCAATTGTTGAAACCAAAAAGTTACAGAACAACCTATTTTAGCACTTCCAGATTTTAATAAGGTGTTTCAAGTAGATTGTGATGCTAGTGGTACTGCAATAGGAGCTGTTATGAGCCAAGAAGGTAAACCTATTGCTTATTTCAGTGAGAAGTTAAATGATGCCAAGAGGAAATATTCTGTTTATGATCAGGAATTTTATGCTATAGTTCAGGCATTAAAGAAGTGGAGACATTATCTGCTTCCTAAGGAGTTTGTTTTGTATACTGATCATCAAGCTTTGCAATATTTGAATAGTCAAGGAAAATTGAATCAAAGGCATTTGAAATGGGTTGAGTTTTTGCAGAGTTATACATTTGTTTTGAAACACAGGAGTGGAAAGTCTAATAGGGTTGCAGATGCTCTTAGCAGAAGGCAACTATTGCTGACAGAAATGCAGATTGAAGTGGTTGGGTTCAAGGAACTCAAGAATTTGTATCCAGAGGATCCTGATTTTGGTGAAGCTTGGAAAGCTTGTACAGAACCTGTTACTCTAGACAGGACAAAATGGTTGGATTTCATCATCCAGGATGATATGCTATTCAGAAGGAGTCAGTTGTGCATTCCACGAAGTTCTATGAGGGAGAATCTCATCAAGGAGAAGCATAGCGGAGGATTGGCTGGACATTTTTGGTCGTGATAAAACCTTTGGTTTGGTTAGTGAGAATTATTATTGGCCACAGTTGCAGCAAGATGTGAAGAAGTTTGTACAGAGTTGCAGAGTATGTCAGATGGCGAAAGGAGTGAAGCAGAATACAGGGTTGTATCAGTCATTACCTGTACCAGAGAAGCCTTGGGAGGATATCAGCATGGACTTTGTTCTTGG
>BSBK01010152.1:82500-85554 GCA_027943335.1 Chamaecyparis obtusa | reverse complement strand
TAACCTTTTACTAGGTTGGCTTCTAATTGGGCATCACTTCAGAAGAGTGAAAAATAGTAACTAGTTACATTGGTAGTTTTTCCCATATTGGGTTTCCACGATAAATCTAGTGTCTCTTATGTTCATGTTATTTTCTTTATTCATGTAAGTTAATCAGTGATGAATGCTTAAGAACAGTTTAATTATTACACACTTCAAGGATCAAGTTTTCAGAATTTCTCTGTATATTTACCGAGTGGCACAGTAAATAATTTGTTAAGATATTTAAGGGATCAGTGGTAATATTTTTGTGGTTAACTGATTCACCCCCCCTCTTAGTTACTACATCTATATTTCCAATAATTGGTATCAGAGCTTTTGGTGCTTGCAGGAAGGGTTTCAAGGACCTACGCTAAGATTAGGATGTCTTACAAAAGAGAAATTCCAAGGCTTAACAGAAATAACTTTTCAGGATGGCAAGGTCTCATGAGACTACATTTGGCTTCCATTGGTGATTCAGGATGCAAATATATTGATCAAGAATATACAATTCCTACTGGCACATTAACTCTTGAAGACATTGCAGAGAAGAAGAACCATAACACTATGATGATAGACATTGCATCAGCTCTTAGCTATGAAGAATTTGATGAAATCAAAGACTGCACAACTTCTCATGAAATGTGGAACAAGTTGAAGAAAATCTATGGCGGTGATGACAATGTGAAGAGAGCCAAAGCAAAGAGCCTAAGAGGATAGTTTGATCAAATGAAAATGAGAGAAGAAGAAAACATTGCAAAATATGTTGAAAGGATCAAGACAAGTGTTAGTGTAATCAGAGCTTCTGGAGGAAAAATTGATGATGAAACGGTTATAAGTAAGGTTCTTAGAACATTACTTCCTATTTATGCAATAAGAGTTTCTGCTATTCAAGAAAGAAGATGTGAAGAAAATCATAATATAACTTTGATGCCTTAGTTGGAAGATTGACAGCCTTTGAACTGGATAACTATGACAACTATGTTCCAACTTCTAAAAATATTGAATCAGCTTTTGAGGCCAAACTTTCACTCAAGAAAGGGAAGAAAATCCAATCAGAAAGTGAAGAAGAATCAAAGGAAAGTTCTGATAGCGACCTTGAAGTTATTGAAGCATTACTTGCAAAGAAGTATTCAAGAGGTAGAGGAAAATACAAAGGTAAAACTCCATTAATCTATTTTTCGTGTGAAGAAATTGGTCATATTGCAGCTAGGTGTCCAAACAAGCAAAGCAAAGATGAGAAGAAAAATTACAAGTACAATGGAAAGAAAAATTTCAATCATTCAAGGATAAAGGTAAGAAAATATGTTTTTTAGCTAAAGATTTAGATGATAGTGAAGAAGAAATTGTTTTCATTGCTGTAAAAGATGAATCTAATAATGATGAAGATGAGATGGCACTTATCTCTCATATAAGCAAGAATGATACATGGATTATAGATAGTGGATGTTCACATCATATGACTAGTGACAGGACCAAGTTTGAACACTTTGAAAACTTTGATGGTGGTAATGTAAGGTTTGGAAACAATGAATCCTATTGTATAAAAGGAAAGGGATGAATTTCATTAACCAAAGAACTTATATGTGATAATGCATATTGGGTCGAAGGAATAAAGCATAATCTTTTAAGTGTAGCACAGCTAATCAACATTGGATTCAAGGTTGAAATCATGAATGGCAAGCAAGACTGCTGGATGACAAAGGAAAATTGATAGGATCAGGCAAACCAACCAAGGTAACCTATTTTATCTTGATCTTGGTGATTACTCATGTTTTATTGCTCAAATTGAAAAAAGTTGGTTATGGCACAAAAGGTTATGTCATGTAAATTTTGACAACATGATGAAAATAAGAAAATTCAAGAAAGTAAGAGGTATTCCTACTTTGAAGAAACCTGATGTTGGTCTATGCAAGAATTGTCAAATTGGTAAAATGGGAAAGTCTAGTTTCAAAAGTAAAAACTATCAGTCTGAAGATATTTTGGAAATTGTGCATACTGATTTATGTAGACCTATTGGAATTGAGAGCTATACCGGAGAAAAATTCTTTATTCTCTTTGTTGATGATTATTCTAGAATGATGACTGTTATGTATTTAAGAGAAAAGTCTGAAGCATTTGAGAAGTTCAAATGGTATTTAGCAAGAGTAGAAAAGGAAACAAGAAAAAGAATAAAATGCTTGAGATTAGACAGAGGTGGTGAATTCATCTCCCATGAATTAAATAATTTCTGCATTGAAAAAGGAATCAAAAGACAAGTATCAGCCCTAAGAACTCCTAAGCAAAATGGAATAGCCGAAAGAAGGAACAGATCTATCATGGACTGTGCAAGGACTCTAATGATTGAAAAGAACATTGCTATGAAATAATGGAAGGAAGCTATCAACACTATAGTTCATACCTTGAACCGAGTATAGCTGAGAAAAGACACATTCAAGACTCCATATGAGCTATGGTATGGCTACAAACCAAATGTAAGTTACCTAAAAGTATTTGGTAGTAAATGTTACATCTTAAAAGAATCTAGAAAAGGAAAATTTGATGTAAAAAGTGATGAAGGAATATTTTTGGATATTCTTGCAAAATTAAGGCATATAGATGTCTAAATTTGTCTACTCACAAAATCATAGCAAGTGCACATGTGAGAATTGATTAGTTTGCAGAAAAGATTGAAGAAGAAAGCAAAAAGGAACTAGAGGACTACAAAAAATTTGTTTACATTGAACCTGATACATTTCCAGACACATGTAAGGAGACTACATCTACCAAGCCCAGTACAGTAACCGAGTCACAAGAAGAAGTTCAGACCAAGTCACAAAGTACCGAGTCTCAGTCTGAAGCTACCGAGCAAGTATCTACTGAGCCCGAGCAATCTGAACCTGAAGATGAAGAAGATGACAATGTAACTCATTCAGGAAGCAAGGAACCTGTATTAGCCAAGTACATTAGAAAGCATCATAAACCAGATTAGATTATTGGAAACAAATCAGATGGTACTATGACAAGAAGTAAACTAAAAGGTACATGTTTATTTGC
>BSBK01010152.1:0-77500 GCA_027943335.1 Chamaecyparis obtusa | reverse complement strand
ACATACCTTTTGTAATAAAGGTTGATATATGGTCATAATAATTAGAAAGCCAACGGATGTCTTTAAGAATTTCATCCTCATAGTTGGCATACATCTATGCAACAATGCATGCAAAATATTTAAGCATATCAAGTATGTAATCCATTTGTCAAATGTTACAAGATAATGATAGATCTTTCAATGTTGAATCTATAAAATATTTCATATCCCAAATAATGACCAAATACAAATTATGAAATTATTCACATCTACAACTGATTATTTTCCCCCTTTGAAGTTCTCTTAGATATTATAACTTTCCTTCTGGATAGCTATCCTTTTGTTTCTCGGTTCCTCATGCTTCTTTTGGGACAAAAAAAACAAAAAATGAAAAAACTAGCTCCATGTCCCTTTTGTGTGCTTATAAATGAAAAAGACGGTTGAAACATATCAGCACTCCCATAACTTAAAAATTTCTAAGCTGGGATTAAGTGATAAATCAACATGATAATTGGGATTAAAAATACTTATTCAAATTTAGGTAAATCAACATGACAGATCATCAATATATCATTAAACCTACAAGAAACAAAGTTCCTCACACCTCTTCCCTTTTTAAATCTTAGGGAAAAACAAAAGAAAAAAAAAAACAAAAAAAAACCTACTCCACCTCCTTTTCCACATGCTAATTAAATGAAAAGGAGGACTGAAGCATATTCCTACTCCCATAATTTTGAAATTTCTAAGTCGGGAGTAAGTGAATATTCCACCAAATCATGCATCATAAAAATAGGTTAACAAATAATAGATCCTTTCATCAACTCATACATACATTATTGGTTGCAATATTTTCCACTGGAATCTATATAAATAATTTTATATTTTATCTTTCTTTTGTAAGAGTTCTTGTGACCTCCATTAATGTATGAATAATTAGAAATGAATTTTCACATATATACTTTTTCCTAGTTCTCGATGGGAATGATCTTCAAAGAGGGACAATAATATTCTTGTAAAGATCATAGATAGAGTCATTTCACATATGTTAATAAATACTAATTAAGGTTCATGTGACATAAATCATTTCTAAATCATCATATAAACCAATTAATGATAATCATGAACACATTACCCTAAGAACTACTATTAATTTATTCATTACTAATTAATTTCTCTAATTCACCTGTAATGGTCACTTCTTGAGTTTGACAAGAATCTAAAGTTCATCATCTACTTGGATAAATGTATCATCAATTTTGTTAGCATAAATTTGGTTGAGTGAGCCTAAAGTGACTGTCTCCCTTTTATCTACTACCATTCTAAGAAACGAAGATACTACGTACAAAAAAGTGACCATCTCTCTTTAGATATACTAAATTTAAGAAAATAAGCTACTACAAAATAAAAGATAACCTTCTCTCTTTTATATATAATCAATTTAAGAAAATGAGATATAACAGTAAAATATAATCATCCCCCTTTTATCAATGGTCATACTAAAAAAAATACTCCAATGTGTAATAAAGTGACCACCTCCCTTTTATGTAGATGATTCTATAATTGAGTAAAGCCTAAAGTTTACTTAGATAATCACCACAATATCCAATCTCGCAGCATACATAATCATCGTCAGCACAATCTTGATTGCCTTTTCTAGCTCTTTTAATACGAACAACACACAAAATAATTTCATTGCCTTTTCCATTCCTATTTATAATAATTTAATCCTATTTATAGAGGGGTATTTGCCTTCATGTGGAATGTAGTTTCTAACATTGTTTGGAACAATATTCTTCAGAGATTTAATCAAGAAATTTGTTAATTTTATCTGCCAGTCTAGAATTTTGTTAATTACATTCGTCCAAATTAAAAAATAACAAGGGAATCTTGAATTCTCTATCTATGGCATATATGTTGACGTCCACCATTAATCTTGCTGAATTGCAATTTATAGAACTCTCTATTATTTGGATTATCATTTACCATATTAAAATATAGATTTAAAAATAACAAGGGAATCGTCTACGTGCTGACCAACGTTCACAAAGGCTAAGAATTCATTATTTTTATTTACCTCTACAAATTGGTTATCATTTGTTGTCTTATATGAAAAATGTAGTTTGATCTTCTCCTTTCAATATTTCCTTGTGTGGTGGGGAAAATAATTTTAGTAGTTGGATTTATTAATTATAGATTAGGCATATATTGTTTGAAGAATTAGACATGAGTCCATAATAGTTGCAATTACTTAGATGTTGTGTGAAGAATTAGACACAGATCTAGTGATTAAATTACATTCAAATAAATGTATTGCAAGGAAATGTTTGTCTACAATAAGTATAATGTGTATTATTGATGATAGTTTTAGTTTCAGAGCCATTGGAGTATTCTAAGAAGGTCTCATTTTTATAGAAATATAAGACTTATGATTGATGAACCCCCAAAAAATAAGCCTGAAAAGGTTCATTCTTAAGTTTTTATTATGATGTTTAATTTAGATAAGAATCGGTACATTTAATAAGCTAAATAAATAAATTATTTAAATTAATTTTATATATAATTTAGATTAATCACATATATTATATATAATTTAAACTAATTAATGATAGTTGACATTGATAATTTAGAAATAAATGTTATTTTTATGAATTCAACTAATAAGGAAAGATGTGGACAACTAATATTCCAATACAAATTTATTTAATAGTTTCAAGGAAATAAAGAATAAAATACCCAAAAAATTTCATATGAGATAAAATGGAGAATGAAGAGGAGGCCAACTAAAACATGAATCCACCATGGGAGTAACAGAGTGTTAAGAAAAACATAATAAGTTGACACTATAGGCAAAGAATCACAAAGATATAAAATCTAACAATGTCTAAGAAATCTACAAAATGATGATAACAAGAAAAATAATCAAGAATAGGTACTTTGAGGAGCCTAAACTAATGAATTGGTATTAAATTGATCAAATATTATGATGTCCCTACATAGAGATCTCATTGTAATGGTGATTTTTGCCTAAAATTAATCCTAGGTGTTGTTCTTGAAGATATGCACAAAAGTAATGTTGACATCTATAATATAATTAATATATGTTGAAAAAATGAAAAGTCAATAGTGATGATGGTCATCCAAGTTGCATTACATTCCCCATGTTAACCACTTCTATAGTAGATGACTATGAAAAAAAAAAACTAAATTTGAAATATAAATGAAAAGGGAAAAAGATGGACAAAGAGTAATGGTGTAGGTATGTGTTCCATTGAAGGGAAAGATGAAACTTATTGTACCCTTTTTTTATCATGGTGTCATCTGATCATCATGTATGAGGTCTTTGGGATGCAAATAGGGGCTAGAGGAAAAAGGGAATCATTTTGACTATTAAAGTAAACACGCATGTAAAGATGTTAGAGTAAGGAAAGTTCAAAAAGGTTTCTTTAAAAGAGGCTTAGATAAATACAATTTATTGGAATGCCATGAGGAAATGATAGAAATGAAATGGATTAATTGAAAAGGCTTTAGAAATTCTCAAGTGAAACATGGTTAGTAGGCGAAAAAATAGAAAACTACATGGTGTTTGATTATGTCATCTTGTTTACACTGCGAAAGAGATTCTAAATAAGTTATGGACTTTCATTAAGCCAAAAAGATGGAGAAACACTAGGTGACAATATAGAGAATGACGACAAGAGATGGAAAGGAGAGATCATACTCTCCTCTAAAGAAAGTTCAATGTCTAAGGAATGAAAGGTACATAGAAAATGGATTCATTTAAAAAGGCTTTAGGAAATTTTGAGAAAATGATATTGATAGGTGGCTATGTGTAGAATCATGGTATGCCAAAAAGTAGCGATGTGAAAAATAAATCCTGATTGATTGACTCTTTGAAAAATAACTATAAATTTCAAACAATATAACATTTTTTAAATTTGAAATATACATCACATTCTATGCTTCACCTAATACAGTAATAATAAACAATTATTTAAATTTGATGAAGTTTAGACTAAGTTAAGGTGGTCAGACATGAGAGTTTTTATATTTAGCAAAATTTGTAGTAGAGAAACATAATTAATTATTTAGTTGGAAAAAAATACAAAAAAACATACATCACATTTGGACATGATTCTTCTACTTTTATCTAGAATCTTATAAAAAATATTATCATTTGATTTTGTTTAATGGGTCAGACATACACCTACTTTTTATCTTTCTAGTACTGATTGGTAGGCTTATTGAAAAATAGCTATAACTTTCAAACTATATAAAATTTTTGAAATCCAAAACATGTGTCACATTCTATGATTTTCCTACTACAAGCAAAAAAAAATAAATAAATTCAATTTGATAAAGTTTAGACTAAGTTAACATGGTCAGACACGAGAGCTTTTTTATTCTGAAAAAGTTGTAGAAGAAAAATCATTATTAATTATTTACTTGGAAATAAATTACAAAGAAATATGTGTCACATCTGGACATGAGTCTACTAATTATATCTATAATCTTATAAAAAACATTTATCATTTGATTATCTTTAAGGTGGTCAGACATACACCTACTTCTTATTTTTTCTTGAAATTTACATACTAATACATTGAAATTTGAAAATTTCAACATATAGAATAATTATTTTTCAAAAAAAGGCCTAGCATCATAGAAACTAAATTCAATTTTCTACATATTCTATTCTTACATATTTGATATAATATTTATAACTTGTTCAATTTTTTATGTCAACATGCCTAAACCTGATTTTTTGAATTTTCATTGCCACTTAAGGGCCTAGTTTGGCATACCATGATCCTACACATACCCAAGTGTAAATGAAAATTTTACAATTATTTTTCACATCCTCTTCCCTAGTATTTCAACTAGAGCTCACATTTAAGTAGGGAATGTGATCTTTTAGCCCTTTTATGGTCAGGAGGATCTATGCATGCATTATTACCATGGTGAAGATCATGTTTATGTCTCAACAATTTCATTCACTGACAACTTAATAGTATTCCTATGTGGTAGCATTCAATTTTTTCTTTATAAGAATGTTTATTTGAGATTAGGATGCAAGTCTATAAATACTAAGTTATCATTGGTAATAGAGTTTTCAACTACCATACTACTCAATAAATAAAATGAAATAAAGGTGAATGAGAGATGACGACATATTTTAATACTTAAATAAAATAATCCTAAAGATAATTTTATTCATCTTCTACATATTAATCAAGTACAACCACCATAATTAGACCTAAAAAATTTAATTTAAATTTTTTTTTTCAATTTCAAAAATAATTACATATATATCAGTATCCACTTTACCAATTAGCACTTCTTTGGTTTCTTCTTTAGTACCTAGATTATGCACTTCATATTCATCTTCCTCAAGAGTAGGTTGTGCTTTCTTCCTTCATAATGCCTCATCTAAATAAAACATCCTTTTGAAAGAAATCATTGTCTTAGATATAGCATTAGTTTATAGATTTAATATCCCTTCATCTCCAAGTTCTTCCTATTATGAGATCTCTTCATTGATAATTTTATTTTCAAAACTTTAACTACACATGATAAAATCTAGACGATATGTTGATCATCTTGGAATACACAAATATTAGTAATATTATATATAATTACCAAGGCCTCTATAAGCTGCTCTAAAAACTCTTCAATTTTGATTTCTCCATGGATTGCCAAGAGTTAGCCAATGCACTGAGAGCATCAAAAATACTATTATGACGTCTTAAAATAGATCCAATGTTAAATGTGTCAAAAAATTTGATTAGGTCCGACACTGAATAATAGTGTGTGCCTACTCAAAATACTTGAAGATTTGGATAAGAAATGCTTTATGACACTAAGCCTAGAGAAATTGTATAGATTCTTTTTCTTTGAATGACACTTGAGAAGGAAGCTAGTAGCATAAATTATGTCTGCTGAACTATATTACAGGGACTTGATATATTGGATAATATTTTTTTATGGAGGTTCCCCATTTGTATTTATAAAAAAAGATAAAATAGAACACGACATGATTGAATTTGGAAGAGTGAAAATTGAAAGGGTTTGCATCACAGATACCCCAAACGGTTTTGTTTGTAGAAATTGACTCATTAATCCCTCACATAATGGTAATATACCTAGAGTACACCAAAAGAAATAGATAAATTCAATGAGACAATATGGTTAGTCATTTATAAAGATGAAGAAAAAATAAGGTTATCTTGTTATAAAAAAGAATTTGCAAACATACAGAGACCAAGAGTATTAGTTTTTGGTTAAAGAAAAAGCATAATTTGAAGGGAACCAAACCCTTTACACTTAGATTTTGAATGGATCTGGAACCCAATAACTACAAAATTGTCACAAGATTATAAACATGAAGCATTAATCAAAATAAGAGATACCAAAGCTCAAAAGACTAATTAGAGGAACCAACTGGACCTGAAAAGAGATGACTCACAAAAGATATACCATTATAGCTCAAATAATACTAAGGTGAGGGTTTTACCAACAAGCTCCCATAGCCTGGAAAGACTAGAGAAACTCCATCCTAGACAACCACATCAAGATTTACTCTTAGCATCACTCTTGTGTGAGTGAAGAGTCACATCAAAAGAAGGTGAGGATTTCTTGTGTTTCTTTCCTTTAACAGTAGTCCAATCCTCTTCAACCTTGGCAATACCATCCTACCATTCCAATAAGACCAACTATAGGAAATCCCCATCTTGAGATAAAAAACCAACAACACCCATGGACACATAATTAGTAGCCAACGCACTAATAGATGATGTAGACACCAAGTGCCTATTCCCACCCATATATGGAGAAGTAAAGGGAGAGGCATGAGATAAAGAACTGGCCTCAACAAAAACTCCACAAGAAGCTAGATTAGTTTGAGAAGAAACTACAGTAGAAGTCTGAGGCACAAATGACTCAAAAACCCCACAATAAGAAACAAGAGCTTCCAAAGGAGAAAAAGAAGAAAGAGGACTCTATGCAACTAGTTGGGAGAAGCTCCTCTAGATATTAGATTTATTCTCAGTGTGCAGTGTTGAGATGAAGCACCATTCCACCATGAAGGTACAAATTTCTTCCTTCCTAATCTACACTTAGCCACCATATGCTCAATTTTAAAAAATCTTCTCCATTTGAAGGGAATAGATTCATAATCCAAAGTTTGTGTCCAACTTCCTTATGAAGAAATGATAAAAATATCTGTAGGAAGCACCTTAGAAATATCCATATCAACCAGAATACAAGCACATGTACTAGAATGAATATATCACATGAATCATCATCCACCATCAGAAAATCCCCCAGAGCAGTACTAACCTCCTCTAAAAGAGAGTCAACTCATAAGTGAATGGGGAGATAAGGTAGCCAAACCCATATAAGAATCTTATTAAAAGTATTAGAAGAAAGGGTAAAATAAAAATGCTAAGGTTTTACCATAAACATAAAATGATCCTCCCAATTAAAGAAATTATCACGCAAAATTTTATTTCTATGTTGGACATCTTCAATTTTAGCAATAAAAAACCTTTGTCCATGGGATAAATATGCACAATACTAGAAAGGAGGGGCTCTCAATGTCATAAGATCAAGGCATGTAGCTTTAGAAGAATAGGCCAAAAGCCTCAAAAGTAATAGAACAAAGCATGGAAAAATAAAATAAAGGCATTATGATCTATTTCCTCCTCCATATCCTTAGCTCTGACACCAAAGGTTACTCCTATTTGAGCATTAAAGGATTATCATTAGTATCAATTAGTTATTTAGTTAGTCAACCATATAAAGCCTACACACTAAGTAAAGATAAGATAGATCTCAAAGTTAACCAAACAAGGGTTTGACCGAATACACTCACTGAGTGACAGACAATTACCGAGTACCGATCTAGTGATCAACAAGCATACATATGAACCAAGCACCAATAATTTACCAAATAGAGAATGCAGTGATTACCAAGTAAAGTAGGAAATAGCATAGTAATCTGAAATGGCACAAACATCTATGCAAATGGTTCACATTGATTAGAAAATGGTTTACCAAGATCGAGACATAATTAAATATGGTTGTAATCATTAATTTGTAGATCATTCCTATGTAATGTTAGATCTAGGTTATTTTGTTACACCATTGATCTTAGGTTTTCTAAGATATTGAAAACCCTAATTAGGTCAAGATAGTTTGATATAAAAATTGTAAAGATATCATTATGAAAAAGTATCATAAAGGAGTAGCCGCACTAAGGACATCAAGAGATCAGTCAAAGGGTTTTTGACGAAAGGTTTATGAAAGAAGGATTTAGTTTTTTAGAACATACACAAGGCTATCATGAAGATCACAAGGACACATACATCATAAGAAGGTGATATCTATTTGATATTTTAGAGATCTGAATTTGAAAAAGATTAAGTTGCTATTTACATATACATTTACTATTACATTTTAACCATTGTAGTAGATTCAAAATCTCTTAACAGAGTGGACTAAATAGTTCTTGTTTAAATCACTTAACCAAGTACACACATGTATTGTGTTGTTAAAATCCTCTATCCAGGTAGGTATAGCTGATCTAATTATTCCTCCTAACTGGATAAGATCATCAGAACTAATCACAAAATTGTAGCCTTAACCGACATACTTTATTACTGTAGTTATGAATATTTGTGGGTGTCATCCCCACTATAGTTTTTACCTTCTTACAAGGGTTTCTGCGATACCAAAATATTTGTGTCATGAGTATGAATTTTCATGAATGGTTTATTGTTCTGATTACTGGAAAAATAGGTTTTGAAGGGACCCGAAACCCTTTATAGCTTAAAGATCATAAGATCAGAAATATTTAGCATAATCAACAAAAAAGACAAACAACGATGACCTGCCCATACTAGGGGCTACAAAGCTATCAAAACAGCAAAAAACCAGCCAAAAAAGGTAGCAGACAAAAGAGAAACACCAACAAGATCACCAAGTTAAGCATCCACATCCAAAATCCTAGCTTTTTCATCCATTTTTTTCTCCATCTTGGTCTGGATGTTTTCCATCCTACCAATAACACTTTTCAAATCATCCAGATTGTTCTTGATCTTAGGGAAATTCTTCTCTCCATAGGTCTGAGAATTGGGACCACCACTACCTAGTTGATGAGCATTCCTAATCTCAATGTCATCCTCAGATGCATTATCTAGTAAATTAACCAAAGCCTTAAGGTTAGTACTAGACACCTTCATACTATCCATATTGTGCTAGAGAATGTTGATAAGAGTATTGTCCATTTTGTCCATTCTTCCTATCAGATCAGCAGCAGGGGAAGTAGAAGCCCTATCTTTGAGAAGAGACTCCACTTTGTCTTGGAGGATGTCATTATTAGCTTCAAGCTTTCTACATTTCAAATGGAGCCTTTTAATTTCATGAAAGCACCACTTACTGAATCTGAAAGAATACAGGGCTTCAACTTTGGGAGTCTGCAAAACACCAGTAGTCACCTCTTCTCTGTCATTGAAGTCTTCAAAAATGAGCTTGATGGTGGACTCTCTAGCCTTATGTTCACTGGACTCCTCACTACCCTCCTGGGTATTGTCCTCGAATTATGAGAAATAGGCATGGCATGCCTCATACCAACAACATAATCATCTAGAATGGGAACCTCCTCTTTGTTAAAGTCCCTGTCATTCTTCTAATTCTCCGCGTACTGGATAGCTTTGTCAACCAGGTCTTCAAGGCTATGAGAATTACACCCCCCCAGTGCCTTCAGAAATAGCCTCACCTAGATTTTTACCTTTGTCCTTAGTAGTATTCTTCTGACTTATATTATCAGGGTCCTTGACATTAGCAATATTTTTATCTTCCTTGCACATGGTAGTTTCCTTCTCCTTAATGCACAGAGGTTTAGTCTCATCTTCCTGCCTCTGAGAATCATCAATATTCTACATAATGGTAGTCTCCTTCTCCTCAATGGATGGAGGTTCAGTCTCATCTTCTTGCCTCTGAGATTCATCAATATTCTACATAATAGTATCATTATTCAATTGATTCCCCTCCCTAGTATCCTCCTTGTTATCCTTAGCCAAGTTCTCACTGTTAGTCTCCTCCTTGTGCTCGTCTTCATCAAAAATAGCCTTGGAGTCATCGGTATCTTCCTCATCCTTGCTAGGGATTTTCATTTCTTGGGCATTGTTAGAGTCCCCATCCTCAGAGTCCTCCATTTTCAACCCCTCAAAGTAAACCTCCTCCTCAGTAGCATCCAAACAAATTTTCTTTGAGCTACTACCCAAAATGTCCTCCGCCTTCCACTTCACCGACCCAACCTTAGGATTAGAGCTTGTATTGCTCTTACCAGAAGGGGGATTTTAGTAGGGGTAGGAATGGTGTTCTTCATATGCTCATAAATTAACAAAATCAAATCCTCATGCTTGACAACCTTCTTAGGATACCCCTTATGCTCATTTATGCTTTTAACCAGAGAGGTGTGTAGATAGAAAGGAATGTTAATGGTGTCTTTGTACCTAAAATGGTTAAGGAACATGAAGTGATGGGAGTGAGCACAAGTGAAGCGGCCATCAAGGGTGAAGCAGCCATGAATCATTTATTGTTTAGATTACATGCAAATTATATTTTCAGTTACTTGAATGTATGTTTCCAACAATAGATTCAGTCGATTAATTGAGATTTACACTTGCAAAGTTTTTAGTCTTGAAAGTTTTAAGGGTACTGATTCACCCCTCCTATCTCAGTACTTATCTTTCCATAATCCCAACAATTGGTATCAAAGCTATATCTCTTGTTAAGGAATTTTAATCACTGAAGAGGTAAAGATCTAAGGATGGAAAGATATAAGTGGGATAAGACTATTGAGAATCAAAGATTGTAGATGTAGATCTTTATTGAGTAATTCAAAGAAGAAAAGAAGAACTCAAGAAGTTACTGATCAAGAGGAAGGATTTGGAAATTTAGTATAAGGAGACTAATTATCAAGAAGAAGAGATAGATGACCCATTTGAGGTATTTGGATCTGCATTTGGTAGACTATCTGATGCATGTAAAGGAACTATATTAGATTTATCTGAAAAGAATCTACATCTTACTGAACAAGTGAAAGCTCTGGAGATTGGTCAAGGGACACAAATGGTTAGGATGATTGATGTCATGAACAATGCAAGGCAAGAAGAACAAGAAAGAAACTTGGCTATTGAAGATAGAAGAATGACTGATAGGTTACAAGAGAAGGAATTTGAGATACAGAGACTCACCAAGCATCATTTTGAAATCTCCAATTAGATGGTTGTCATAAGTTAGGAAGTTAACTGAGTTAACAATGAGCTTACAAGGAAACTATAAGACATCAGTGAATTAAAGAGGAAAATGAAAGGTTGAAGAATGGGGTAAAAATGCAACAACAACATAATGATATGATTAAGAAAGCTTAAGACAGTACTAAAAGAATGGATGAAGTTTTGATAAGTCAAAAAAGACTTGATAGCACAACTAGTTTAGGCTACACTGTGCAAGGAGAGTCATCAAGAAAAGTTGAACACAAGAATGCCTATGCAAATCCAAGGCCAAGGAATCTATTATGTTATCATTGTGGAAAACTGGGCCACATATCAAATGTTTGTAGGAGTAAAGAAAAAGGTAAATTCCTAAATCCACTCCTAAGTTTAATGGTTACTATTATAATTTTAACAAGTATGGACATGAGACACATGAGTGCAGATCAAAGTTGAATAGGACACCCAAGAAACCTTACATGAAGAAACATTATCACACTTTCAAAATGCATAGACACATATGACAAGAATGAAAAATAAATATGAAGCAAGTCTGGACACCAAAAGAATAGAAAAAAAAAATATCAACTGAGAATGAAAGGTAATGCAAATACTTGGGATTACAACACATAGGTTAATTGCACAACATGTGGTAGGTATGGACATATAGTAGAAAATTATATGAGAAAAAAATGGAGAGGAAGATCTTGTAACTCGACAAGTACTAGTATGGCATGTTTACACTATCACAAGGTCAGTCACCTAAGCAAGGATTGTAGAGACTGAGCACTAGAGACACATATAAACATAAATAGAAAAACAATAGAGGAAATCATGAGGATAAGAAATCAAATGTGGAGAAAATAATCAAATGATAGTTCTGGATCAAGAACTATAGTTGTTGACACCTCATCCATTGAATTAGGTGACATCACCACATCCACCTAAATCATAAAGGTATGTATGGAACTAAATTTTAAATTAGTTATATTATACAGAAGTTCCTTATATCTAGTGAATACACACCAAATCAACATGAAATAAGATGCATTATGGGATTATATGATTAGAGCTTAAACTATGTATAGTCGGTAAAAGCATGAAAGAGAAAGTTTACTACTCGGTGAATATTTGGCAAGGTTAACCGAGTTGTGGTATCAACCGAGTAATAACTATGTGTTAACAAAGCTAAATTTTTTTAAAGTACAAACCAAGAACAACTATGTTTACCGAGTTGTGGTAGGTAAAGTATTAAATGCAAAAGTTTGAGCGGGAAATAAAAATTTTACTATAAATACACGATGGACTTAGTCATTTTTCTCACTGCAATTATGAAGAACCAGAGCGATTTTGAGAAGATTTGAGAAAAAATATTACAATGCATTTTTAGTAGAGATTTGAAGGATTTTCAAGAAAGTTATTCAAGATCAAAAGTAAGTTTCGCATCCATCGAGTTATTTCATAGCATATTTGTGAAGCCCTAAACTTTTAGAAATGATGGAATCCTTGTCCAAGGTTATGAAATCCAAGTCTAGAAGTGATAAGATGGTTACTCTGATAAAGTCTACAATCTATAATGAACTGAAGTACAAGCTACACCCTGAAATTTCTTCACAGATTGATCAAACTAGCGCATTTTTATGTATTCCGCCTAGGGTTTTGTTGGTTCAAGATATCTGTGCGTACATCCATTGCAAAATTGATGAAGTAGGGGATTTTGAGCTTCAATCCACCTTCTAGGAGTTGAGTGTTGATGGAAATCTCACAGATAACCATAAACACTTGGAGGTGAAGGGTTTAATGAATGCCTTGTATTTCTCGAGAGAGTTCAAAACTAAATCGATTAGGGTTGTGTTGAGCTAAGTTCAAGAAGGGAAGTTATGGTTGGATGAATTGGTAAAAATAATAAGGGACATTATACATGCAGTCACTGGTTACCCTATTATCGACAAAGTAAAATCTATAAGGAGTGCATCGAGAACCAAGATTGAGAAGCTAACTAGAGAAGAATGGGATGATAGAGGCATGAGAATCAAAAAAATTCTTGATCCCAATATTGTCTTAAAATGGAAGCACTTCCTTCTTGGTAGGTTTAGCACCCTCATTTAGTCCATTTTCATGATAGATTTGCAATATTTAGGATGCATCTGCACTTGATTCTTCATTTCTAGGTGAAATTAGGGTTAGGATCCTGAGGATTCTCCTTGATTTCCTTCTTCATGGCTCTATATTTTTAGGTAGGACCTATTTATTCATCCTCCTAGCCTTCATTACATTTCTTCTAGGCCTTTTTTCCCTTTTCCACCATTCTATTCTATTTTCCCATCATTCTAAGTGTCTTGTCGACCCAAAAACTTCTCTAAATTTTATGTTGACTTTCCTAAAACCTTGGGTCAAGGTTGAGGTCAACCTTGACCTAGGTTAGGGTTGAGGTTGACCTTTACCTTTGTCAAGTTTTTGTCCCCGCTTCCAAATTTAGATCATAGCGGGGCTCTAAATTAAAAATGGGCCTCCAGATCCAAATGCGGAAGAGTTTTTATTCAAAATTCATTTAATGCATTTCCTCCTTAGTTGGCTATTGTGATTGGACCATAATTTGAGGTGAAATTTGAATTAGGGGCCCTTACATTTTCCTAGGGGCCTTGCCTTGAAATCTCTATATAAGAACTCTCTTTTGCTTTCATTTCAATAAGTGAACACAACTCATGAAAAGAAAGTTATGAGAAGATGACATGATGATGAGATGATGATGCAAGATTGCAAGAGGATGATATAGGAGAACAAGATATGAGGATACCTTGATGCAAGCAAGCATTGTGTGGAAAATTTATTGTGGACATTCATTTGGAACAAGAAATATTCCTTCTTCCTTGATCTACCATTTTCAATATTCAAGCATTCTAAAGATACAATCATGAGTTAGCAACTACGAATTGTGATTTTGGTAGGATTACTTTGGCCTTGGGGTCTTTGTATGCTTTCTTTATCATATTCAAATCTATGCATTGCTCTCTCATTTCAATTCAAGCTGGGTTTCAATCTAGAGGATTATATCTTGGCATTGCACATTCAAAGCTCTTCCTATGAGCAACACTCACACATATTCTATTACATTCAGCTATTCATGGAGGTGGAAATCACCAAAATGGGGGTTTGAATAAGGAAAAACCATATATAGCCACCCCAAAACACCATTTTTAGATATCTATAGTCGTTATTTCAAGAGTTGCAGAGCAGATTTGGATACCCTTTTCAGAAAACTATTAGGATTCGTAAAAAGGATTTTTGTTAGAGTAGTACAAGTCAAGGTCAACATAAAAGGGGTCAAGATCGACCTAGATCAAAAAAGAAAAATATTTCTAGGTTTTCTCCATCTCTATGTTTCTGTTCTAGATCCAGTCGCAGGATTTCTAGAAACATGATACAAGCACCAGAAAATAGGTATTTCCAGATCTACTATGTTATAAGGTATGTATTTTATTTTGTCTAATTTCATTATTCTTTGCAAGCATTTCCAGATTTATATTCCTTATCATTAGAATTTCATTTTTGTGTTAAATATTGGTTTAGGGTCTCTTTTATGTGCAAACTCCCATTGTTCTAAACCCTATCCATAATTTACACCCAAACATTTAGGTGAACCCGTTTACGACAACTCTTTCTTTTTGGTGTTAGATTTGCATTTTATGTTAGATGTTACATACATATAAAAGTAGATTTCTTTGATGCTCTTAAATTTATATTTCAAAAATAAATAAATAAAAAATCACAAAATTTCTTTAAAAATACAAAAAAAATTACATTTTTCATGCTTGTAGTGCTACTTTGTGTTCAACATGTATGATTTTTGTTTTGAATACTTTGATGAGGCTTTTCTTGCAAAAGAGGATAGATCCCCTAATGAGTTACCTGGAAGTGAGGATGAAAATTGTTCAAATAAGATCTCCATTGATCCTATTCCTATTTCATCCTCCTCCACAACCTCTTCAATTGACCTTTGCCATAGGGTGTGTGCATGGTTACCTTCATGTTCCACTATTTGCAACATTGAGGCACCTAGAATGTTATATCCCAAACCTTTGTTGATGGTTTAAAAGGATGTCATCGAATAGCAATTAAGGGTAAACCTAGACATCCCTTGGATTTCTTTGATATTACATATCCCATTTCACATGCTTATTGCACACGGAATAACTCTCAGCCTACTATTTTAGTTTCTTTACCTCCTTCCCAACCTATGCTTCCTCAAGTCCCTAGGTTTCCATCTTCATTAAAGGAGTATGACTTAGTGGAACAATTATGTACTACTCTTGCTAAGATATCTTTATGGGAATTACTTCAAACTTCCCCGACATATCATGAGGTATTGTAAAAGAATTTATCTACTCTTCCTACTTCACATCCTAACCAAGAAAACATTAATTCCTTTTTGGAGTGCATGCATACTGTAATCACTTAAAAATGGACAAAGATCAAATCAAAGAACATTGAGTGAAATCAAAGCAAATCAAGGAAAAAATTGAATCAATTGAATCACAATGCATAATTAGCCAATCAAAATGAAAATCAAATCCTAATTCAAGATCAATTAAAATTGAGAGCATTTTAATCAAGTGTAATCAATTCAAAATACAATTAAATCAATTAATTGTATAGTCTTGGATTAAATTAAATTCAACAAATTCAAGGGGTACATGGCTAAAATAAATCAATTAAATCAATTAATAAATCGATTACTCTCAAAAACCATAAAAGGGAGGAAAATCAATCAACCAATGAGATTAAAGGAAAGACATTCACATGGATCAAGCCAAATTGAATCTCATTCACTCAAACTGAAAAGGAATCTTGACCATTGATCTTGTCTACTTGTCCCAAGCTTTGAAAACACAAACTTTGCATTGTCTTCAAAGGGTGGAACCAAGGACTCAACCAAGGCTTAATTACGATCAAACACAACTACACCCCCTACCATTGGGAAAATCTATAAAAGGAAGACCAAATTCCTTCATAAAAGAATAACCACATATCTGAGAATTGCATCAAACCTCTTGCGATTTGAGTTTAGAAAGGCATTTGAGAGCATAATTATCATTTATCTTGATAATTGTTAGCTTTAGCATTGTTTCTCTTTATCATTCTCATTCTAGGACTGCCATTTATGAGAGCTTGCTAAGAGCTTTTCATTAACATTCTTAGTTAGAGAGCCATAGGATGCTCAATTGATCATTGATTTTGCTAAATAGTTGCTCTATTATGGTTTAATTTAGTTACTATTTCATTTATTATTGATGTTCAACCTTAATTCTATGAAGACACTTTTCTTAGTGTACACATACTATGCCTTATGTACCTCCTATTGTGTTTGCCGATGATGATTTACCTTATGTTGAGGTCAGAATCAATATGATGCTCTTATGGTTGTTGTATCTATTAATTAGAGTACCATTCATAGAACATTAATTGACAATGGATCTAAAATTAATGTTTGTAGCATGGATATTCTTAAGGTAATTAAGGTTGATCTTACAACTACTCAACCTAATAATGTCCTTATGTGTGGATTTGATAATATTGCAAAGAGAAATTTGGGCATTATTACGTTACCTGTTAAAGTTGGTCCAGTTATTCTCAATACACCTATTCATGTTATGCATGGAACTCTAAATTATAATATTCTTTTAGGTAGACCTTGGTTACATACTATGCATGTAGTTCCTTCTACTCTTCATTGCAAGGATAGGTTCATTTATAAAAATTTGATGTATATGCTACATGCAGATGATGCACTGAATCCTTGCTTAGATGTGGAATATGCTAAAGTTTTTGAACCTCTCCAACCAAGTAAAGAGATTAAAAGGCCACCTGAGATTAAAAAACTGTAGCTCCATCTTCTTCTTTTACTAGGAATGATTGGGGAACATTGGACTTTAATCCTTCTTTTATTGGAGAATATAAAGTTTCTGATTTGCAATAAATGAAACAACAAAGTGGGTTCGAAAAATAAGTTTTTACTCCATCCCTCTTTCTGCAAAATTAAAAAGTAACTTTGTTGTTGTCTTGATTGAAGAAACAATTGAAACAATAAAACCTAATCGCTATGATATTGTGACATATGTGGCTCCTTGGAATTAATCTAATATGGCGGATAGATATGGTTCTAGTTATTAACTTCTCAAGAAATCAGGATTTAATAGGAAAGGATGTGGTAAATATGAACAAGGTATACAAGTACCTTTGGACAACAAAATTTATGATTATACATAAGGATTGGGGTTCAATCCTTTCAAACAACCATCAGTTTTTCCTCTCAATGTTAATCATATATGTGGTGGACATTTGAAGTTGTTTAACCAGCCCTTCTTGAGTTAGCAGATTTTTTAGGAGCTTATGTGGATCTACCTATGTTTCATCATAAAAGATGAAAGCCCTATTGTCTAAATACAAAAGCTTATTTTGGAGAACATGATGAGTTGAATATTTCACCTTTTCCAATGGATTCTCTAATACAAATTAATTTTCTAATAACTGAGACCGTTGAGGTTCAAATGGTTGCAAATGACTCTAAGAAGATGATAAAAATTAGGAAATGTTTGAATCAAGATGAACGTGATCAGTTGGTTTCCATTTTACTTGAATTTAAGGATATTTTTTCTTGGACATATTCAGATATGCCTGGTATAGATTCTAAGATTGTTACTCACAATATTGTTCTCAAATCAGATGTTAAACATGTGAAGCAAAAAATAAGAAAGATGAATCCAGGAATTGCCTTAATAGTTAAGGCTGAAATTGAAAGATTATTGGATGCAGGATTCATCCACTCTATTGATTACTCAGATTGGATTTAAAATATTGTGCCAATATCAAAAGGAGAAAATAAGATAATAATGTGTACTGACTTTAGAAATTTAAATAAATCATCCTTAAAAGATGATTTCTTGTTACCTAATATTGATATGATTATGGATTCAACAATGGGTCATGCTTTATTATCTTTTATGGATGGCTTTTCGAGCTATAATCAAATTTTTATTCCTCCTGAAGATCAATTTAAGACCGCATTTATAACACCTTGGGGAACATTTTATTGGGTCATGATGCCTTTTGGATTAAAAAATGAGGGAGCAACTTATCAATGAGCCATGACTTTGATTTTTCATGATTACATTCATAAGATTCTTGAGGATTATGTGGATGATATCTTGGCAAAATATTTACAAAGAGAAGATCATGTTAGTATTTTATGACATATATTTGAAAGGATTAGAAGTTACAATATGAGATTGAATCCTAAGAAGTGTGTCTTTGGAGTTAATTCCAGTAGATTATTGGGTTATATAATCTCTAAGTGAGGCATAGAGGTAGATACTAAAAAGATTTAAAATATTTTTAATATGCCTCCTCCTAAGAACATTTCTCAGGTATGAATTTTACAAGGAAAAATTCAAGCTATTTGTCACTTTGTTTCCAACTTAGCTGATAGAATTGTTCCTTTTACTTCCTTATTTTGAAAGGATACCACTTTCTCCTAGAATGAAGAATGTAAACAATCCTTTGAGCAATTTAAGGAGTATCTCACCAATCCTCCTATTTTTCAACCTATTCAATTTGATAAACCCTTTTATCTGTATACTTCATCCACTCCGAATGCGGTGAGTGTGTTGTTGGTTCAACATGATAGTGAAGGTAATGAAAGACCTATGTACTACATTAATCAAAATTTACTCAATTATGAAACAAGATATACAGATTTGGAAAGACAATTCTTAGCTTTGGTTTATGCCTTTTAAAAAATTACGCATTATCTATTAAATGTTGAAGTCAATGTGATTGTTAAGTTTGATCTTTTGAAACATCCTTTCTCAAAAATGGATCTCTCTAGCTGTCTTGCAAACTGGGTGATGTTACTTATGTAATTTGATCTTAATTTCATTTCTCAAAAGTCAATTAAAGGGCATGCTTTAATAAATTATTTGGTTGAAGCTCCTTTTCTTCATTCCGATACATGCTTTACTGCAGTAGAATTCCCTGATGAAAACATTCTAGCTATTAAACATGATGATGTTTGGGAGTTATATTTTGATGGATCTAGATGTAAGACAGGTTCTGGTGTTGGCATTATCTTGATCCATCCTATGAAAAAGTTGATCCCTCTATCATATAAATTGACTTTTCCTTGTACTAACAATATTGTGGAATATGAAGCTCTTTTAGATGGCTTGCAAGAAGCTTCATCCCTTCACATTAAAAACATGGAAATTTATGGAGATTCACAATTGATTGTGGAAAAAATTAAAGGAGGTTATTAGACTAGGAATGATAAAATGGCACAATATAGAGATTTGGATCTTGATGTTCTTTCACAATTCTCTTCTTATATGATTCAAACTTTACCTAGGAAAGATAATCAACATGCGAATGCCATGGCAAGCACAACTTCTTTGGTTTATCTTGAGAATAACACTGAAATTTTTTAATTTACTATACATACTCTTAAAAAGTCTACAATTTCTAATAAGGTTACCTCTAATTGTTTCAATTTGCATTTGGATGAATGGTATTCTCATATCTTTCATTTTTTCAAAGATTGTACTTTTCCTGAATCAGAAACAAAGAACACACGTAATCATATTAGGAAGCTTGTAGCACATTATGTCATTTTAGGAGATACACTTTACAAATGCTCTTATGCTAGTTTTCTATTAAGATGTCTTGGTAGAACCAAAATTCCAATAGCTTTGGAAGAAGCTCATTCTTGTTCTTGTGTGGGCCATTTTGGTGGAAAATATTTAGTCAATAAACTTCTTAGAATGAGATATTATTGGAAAAAAATGGAACTAGATTCTTTCAGGTTTATTAAGAAATGTCCTCAATGTCAAAAACATAGTAATTTGATTCATGCTCCTACTCGTGAGTTTTGTAATCAAGTTGCTCCATGGCCTTTTAGTATTTGTCATTTTGATCTTATTGTAAAAATCACACTAGCTTCTTCTCAAGGACATACATATATCTTGACAGCTATAGATTACTTTATGAAGTGGGTGGAATTTGTCACTCTCCATTCAACTACTACATATGTTATTTGTGATTTCATTCTTACCAATATTATAACATGATTTGGTACTCCTTCGATGATAGTTTTGGATAATGGTACCTCTTTTAAGAATAAAGAAGTCACAAAATTCTTGGAGAAATATCAAATTCAACATAGATTTTGGACTCCTTATTATCCCCAATCTAATAGTCAAGTTGAAGCATCAAATAAATTCATTGAACAAATTATGAGGAAAACAATTAATAAGCATGCGAAAGATTGGCATACCCAACTTACCTATGCTTTATGAGCTTATAGGACTAGTGTTTGTATTTCCATAGGTACTTCTCCTTATAATCTTGTCTAGGGTACTAATCCTCTTATGCCTTTGGAATTGGAAATACCTTCTTTACGTGTTTCAATTCATGGGATAATTGACAAAGATACATTTTGAGAACAACGATTACAAGAATTAGAAATGTTGGATGAACAATGAATAAACACTTTGGAACATATAAAGGCTTATCATAAATCACTTCAGAAGAAGTATAATCATAAGGTAATTGAATGATCATTTTCAGTGGGTGATTTAGTATAATTATATGAGAATCAAAGAAATGTGAGCGATTTACCTTGTTAAAAAGGGAAGTTTAGCACTAATTGGCTTAAACCTTTTGTTGTAATTTAGAACTTTGGTTTAGGTGCTTACAAAATTGTTGATATCGATGGTGTGCCTTTTATGGAACCTATCAATATTATGCATCTCAAACGTTATTAACCCTAGTACATCTTTCTTTTGTTTAGCACCTGCAAAAAATTTCATGGCCTTAGCATGTTTCTTCTGGTCCCTATAGTCATTTCTTCATGTCTCTGGCTAAAGCCCTAAGCAAAATATTCAAAAAACTAGCCGTTGGTGCAAAAACCCTTTGTTTTTACCCGGGCCTTATTCTATTTTGATGTTAACTTTTCAAGCCACTTAAAACCTTTATTTGCATGTGCTATTTAAATGGGTTCACTTTATGTCATGCAGTTAGGTTTTCATGTCTGATGGGGTCCCTTTTAATTTTTCCTAAGTTTCTTCCCCCGACGGCATTTATTTTCGTATAGTTCCTTGCTGAAATATTTCCCCTAAGTCACACTTTAATTTTCCTATGTTTTGGTAGCCTTTATATTTTCCTAGGCCCCTCTCTGACACCATCTCCATCTAACGGTTGTCGCTAAAGTGCAAGGGTTTTGTTAGAGGTATGCAAAGCTGAGCCCGTCGTTGATTCATTTCCATGGCGTAGCCCTTTTTTTATGTGGTCCACTTTCTAGGTATTCTGATTTGGAGGTTTTTAATTGGTCCACATAGTATGAGGTGGAATCCTATCAGTGGGACGGGTTTTCTCAGCGTTCAGGTGGATTAAAGTTTTGTCTAATCTTGTGGCTGTCATTATACTGTTGATATAACATGCTTGATTTTTAATGCAACGATATAGCGACAGCCATTGATTCTCATAAGGAACGAAGGTGGGTCCATTGACATGTATGCATAGTTGGTGGCTTTTGATTCATCCATGTATTTTCATAGTGGCTTGTTGTCAGTGGGACCTGAGCTTTCAGATGTGTCAGTGGGTCCTGATCCTATCAGAGAATCGGCGAATGGCATATAATCTCATCAAGTGTGTCAGTAGCTTAAGATCTTGCGATGACTGTTGATTTATTCCTGTGTCAGAGGGTTGTCAAGGCTGGGAGAAGATTCTCAATCTAATGGTGGGTGTGAAATCTGATAGAATCTTGGAAGTCTTTGCGAACTTCAGACGGCCGTCGATTTTCCTGATGCGGGCCCGGTCAAAGTTTCTCAATCTTTTGGCAGTTGGGATAAGTGTTTAGCAGCCCGAAAAATGTATGAAGGCCTCGCTCATTCGCACAATAATGATGGTGGTTCTCTAATTATTTTAGCGGTTCAGCAAACAAGCATTCACAGAATCGCTAAACTTTCTGGTAGAAGGATAAAGTGTTTCACGAATTGGCAGAAGTCTTATGTCACTTATTCACTAGATGTGGGACCAAGGTTAGTGTTTCCTTTTGTTTCCAATTCATGGGGTTAAGCGGTGAGTTAATTTTTCATCTCACGAATAAGGAAAAGCATTGTCGCATGGTCACTAAATGTAAACTAGGATTCCTATAAAGGTTAAATCATAAAAGACCGTGAAACATGAAGATCTAATGGCCATGACTTAAAGTTGGTTCAGATTCAAATTTTGACTGCCGATTTGCTGCAAGCACCATGGAAATGACTATTATTATTCAAATTCAAATTTTTGAAGGGTTTCCAGCGACAAGAAGGACTAGAATTCAATGCAGAGGAGACTGGAGCTGGTGGGAAACGATCTGTTTACTATTGCAGTGTGGTCCAGTGTGTGCCATGTTTGTCTATAGGATTTGTAATGTTTGGTTTTGTACTCGAGGCGTGTTGCAAGGTTGACATTTTGGATATTTTTTTTTTGAGATTCTCAGGACCTTTGTAGTGAGATTTTCATGATTAAAGATCAATCTGGGGCTTGTCTTCTCCTAGTTGCTTGGGTTTCTTCCTTGCAATTAATTTTTGACCATTTTTAGTGGGTTTAGTGGTTGAAACCCTAACCCTAAGTCATCTGTAGCTTGTTGCATTCTCTTTGAGAATTCCAAGATGACTAGGGAGTATAAGTTGTAGAATTTCTAATTTTGTAAGGGTTCCAAAATTTTCTTTGGTCCTAGTCTGGTTGTTAATGTTGTTACATTGAGTAAAGAGAGTCTGATTTTGGGTCTTTTCCTTTGGTATTTTGTTTCTTAGTAATGTATTGATTTCTAAAAATTAATGAGAATACACTTGAATTCCTACCTTAAATCTCTGATTGTCTTCTTTTCTGACTGTGGATTCATATATGTTAAGGTGACACAGTGGATTAGCATATGATAAACAAAGAGTATTGTGAGATCAGCTTGGAGTTCCTGACAAAGTTAGTATTAAAGCCTTTAGGGTGATTTCAGTGAGTTCATTGTTAGAGAGGAATTTGATGATCATGTTTTAGAGTGAGGGGAGTAATAGGGAAAGAACTTACTCTGAGTTTATATGTATTTGAGTTAAGGTTTCAAGGTGATATATGTTATTTAGTGACTCTTTGCCCTGGGATAAGGCACTGGTCTCCTCTCTGGATGTAGTTCATCATTATCAATCACACACACACATTCAAATGATAAAATCTTACATCAGTTAGTAATGAGTATATTGATATAACATTTTGGATTCCTTTCCAAAAGTGAATCAAGGGTACACCCGCTTGAGCATTAAGGCTCAAAGTGTAGGAGGATCTCTTTTGATCCTTGTTAATTGGCCCTCTTCCTTGTAGACTTTGGAGTGGTTATAGAGTCAAAGTTATAATAGGTTATCCATCAAAGTATAAATCTACAAGTTGAAGATCAAAGGGAACAACCAACACTTTCCTTGTGTATTTATGTATTCCTTATAAAATAGCTATGTTTGTTTTATAGGTTATGTGTTTTTAGCAAATTACATTGGAATACATTTATACATCTTCTTTCTTTCTGTTAAGTTTTATGTTATTTGTGAAAATAAAGTAATCAATCACATAACTAACTAGAAAAGAGAGGTTTTTATTTATAAATTCTTTTGAGTTTGATACATATATGGCACAATGCCCTATCTATCACTCTCTCTATCCCTATGCTCTAGTGGTTGATGGCTCCCAGATCTCTTTGATCTATGATGAGAAGATGAAGGTCTCTATACAGTAATGCACGAGTGGCTCCTCGATATTCTAAGATCATATACATGCTCTTGTGATCTCTGTAGGTCATCCATCAACCTCTCCTCTCTTTCTCTACATAATCTCAGCTCTCGCTAGACACAAGCAAAGATATGGCATGCCTGTTAGGATCTCCGTGACCAATGGGGAACTCTCACTCACTAGTTAGTAGTCGATAGAATAGGCATGTACCCTTCAGGATCTCAGATACAAAGCTCCTCCACTCTACTATGTTAGCTATAGAATTAAAATATATTTATCTTTTAGTCCTTTTTCTTCACAAATTAAGTTAAATATTTAAATCAACTACATGTTTTATACCTGGATCTCCCTCCTGGGTATCACGAAAGGGTCTAGATGGTGGGGGCATGGAACTCTCTCCATGCTTGCTATGTCTAGGTCTCAGAGGTGGTGTCTCTATATGGGCACATGGAGGTCTTCATGATCTCAATGGTGATGCATGAACAACATGCACATCCACACTAGTACTATCAACTGGTTGGGGCATCCTATCTGCTCTTTCCACTATTCTCTCCTAAACTCTGCAAATGGTAAGAATGAGTAGGTATGTGGTCTCTTCCCTTATTTATAGATCAAAATTAGGGTTTTATTAGGGTTTATTGATGTTAAATTTGAATTTCCATTCATATGCATTTAGATATACATTCACTCTTTTCATCATAACTTGAGTTCTGTAACTCTATTTTCAGTGTCATCTATGGCATTGGAATCGTGATTTTGATACCTAACTCTTTAAATTAGTTTAGGAAGGGTAGGAATCCTTATAAATAGTTTAAGAAAATGCCTTCACAATAAATTTCATATCCAATGTATAGGGCTACACTTATTTTAATATTTGATGAAAAACAAATCTATTAAGCCCAAGAAACCTGCATGCAAAAACCTGTCACAAGGAAAAAATCTATAGGAAACAAACAAGAGTTTTTCTCTGACAATATGAAATTTTATTATGAGCCAAAAGAATGAATGCAAATATACAATGGATCAATCCTTATAGATGGACATTGAAAAACCTAATGGGAAACCCTAATAGGTAAATAGGCATTTAATAGTTAGATTTAATTATTAAATAACTAATGCAAGTGCATAAAGGGAAATATTAAGAGGTAGTAAAGTTAATTTAATGAATGTAATTAAATTAATTATTTACTCTAACACCCCCCTTAAGATGAACAAAAATGCAGCTACAAACATTGCAAGAAAGAAGCAAAGCAACTACAATGTTGAATGCAAATTTGGGTCCTGACAACATGGCCTGATGAGGTACCCAACCACAACCAAATCTCTATGAAATAGAGAAATACAAAAAACCACATGGGTGTACTTCTTGAAGTACAAGTCTGATGTCTTTGATTCATTTTGAGTCTTTAAGACATTTGTGGAGAAGTAGTTTGGTCTTTCTATCAGATGGATACACATTGATAATGGGGGAAATATGTGAATTGGTCTTTTCATGATTTTTGCACTAAGCAGGGTATATTTCATTAGCTGATAGTTCCCCATACCCCTCAGCAAAATGGTGTTACTAAGAGAAAGAATAGAACATTGCGGGAGATGGCCAATTATATGATATAGTCTCGAGATACACAACCTTCTTTTTGGGCAGACAAAGTGAATTATACCAACTACATCCAGATCTGAAAATAATAACCAAAACCTCTCAAATTAGCTGAAAAATCCAAAATTTATTATGTCTAACCCTTGCTCCTTTTTTTATTCAAACATGAATAAGCTATAATAGATCCAGCTCTAATACCATGTAAGATTTGATGAAAAACAAATCTATTAAGCTGAAGTAATCTTCATGCAAAAACCTGTCACAAGGAAGAAATCTATAGGAAACAAACAAGGGTTTTGCTCTGACAATATGAAATTTTTTTATCAGCCAAAAGAATGAATGCAAATATACAATGGATCGATCCTTGTAGAAGGAGATCAAAAAACCTAATGGGAAACCCTAATAGGTAAATAGGCATTTAATAATCATATTTAATTATTAAATAACTAATGCAAGTTTATAAAGGGAAATCTTAAGAGGTAGTAAAGTTACTTTAATCAATGTAATTATATTAATTCTTTACTCTAACACTTATCACCCTATTTCACCCTTCAGAAGTAGAAAGCCAAAACAGGGGGGCATAAGGGGCTCTATGCACTTCACAATTTCATTTTAGTAAGTCTTAGGGGATTTATGGATTTTCATTAACCTTATGTGCTGCAAGTTGTGGGTACTAATGGTTTTTTGTAGGATCTCTACATTGAGGACTTGGTTATGTCCTTTTTATTTATTATGATGTTTTCTTACTTTAGCTTACATATTAACGTAGAGTCATATCTAAGATAAAGTGGGGTATAAATATATCATCTTAAAATGGAAGCACTTACATCTTGGTAGGTTTAGCATCCTTAATTAGTGTATTTTCAAGATAGATTTTCATTTAGGATACATTTGCACTTGATTCTTCATTTCTAGGTGAAATTACGGTTAGGATCCTGAGGATTCTTGATTTGCTTCTTCATGGCTCTATTTTTTTAGGTAGGACCTATGCATTGGTCCTCCTAGCCTTCATTACATTTCTTCTAGGCCTATAGGCCCTTTTCTAGCATTTGCTTTTGTTTTCCCATTCTAAGGCTTTGGCCGACCCAAAAACTTCTTAGAATTCTATGTTGACTAGCTTGAAACATCAGGTTAGGGTTGAGGGTATGTCCAGGATCATCGTATGCCAAACTAGGCCCTTAAGTGGCAATGAAAATTCAAAAAATTAGGTTTAGGCAAGTTGACATAAAAATTTGAACAAGTTATAAATATTACTGTTATACACTAAATTTGCACCTCTAATCTCAAACTCTCGTAGTCTTGATAATCCAGTATAACATGGGAATCATCTCAAGGTTGTGGGACCCTTTGCTAACTAAGATGAGACCTCCAGATTCTAGGTTGGTTCCTCTTGGATAATCACCTTGATTTGCTTTTAAACAGGAAAGTAAAATTTGAGGGGAAAGGGTTAGAAGGAGTACATGGAATGGGAAATGACTGAAAGCAAACTACCTACTAGGTGATGCACTAAAATTGGGGTTTGGATCTCAGTATAGAGGGATGAAACCAATGAAGGAGTCAGGGCTAATAAGTTACAACTCACTAGATAGGCCTGCATAAGTATTTCATAGGAGGGTCTAAACAAAGGCTCAACCTATGACCTGCAAACAAACATCCTTTTCTGCAACTAGGTGTAGGAATGAGACAAGGCTACTAGGGGCTATAGTATACCCACAAAACACCTAAATCAGATCAGACTAAGTAACACACAAAATCACAAAAAGTGAGAGGGACTAGGAACCCCAATTTTCATTGAAAAAATGTATAAACTTCAATCCAATAAGAGACAAGCCAAACAAGGAAGGCATGAGGATAGGAGAAATGTCATAGAATGCTTTGCAATATTTGTATTATCAATGAAAATTTAACAATTGCAGAAAGCCAAAAGGGCAGGAAAGATGCCACAAATTGCTCTCTAAGAAAGAAACCTTCTTTTTTACAATTGTTGGATTCTGAGCACTACAGACTCCAGAAAATGTTATATACAAACTCAAGTGCACGCAGGTAGGAGTCAAAACTAGCCAAGGTTACAAATTTTATAATTTAATATCAAACCTTAGATCGATCAAATATGATCATGAAAGATATTTCTGTAACATTAAAACTGATCAAATAAATGACCCATCCATCGACCGCAAGCAGCCTGCAGACACAACAACCTGGACCCAACAACCCTCACCATGAATGCACTGATCGGTACCCTGTAAAGATAAGAAATGACCCCTGATGGCTAGCTAGACCTACTTCATTAACTTTGCAACCTCCAACTATCCTTAGAAATTCAATTTTGAGCTACCTTGTCGCTTTGCACATTATCCTTAGAAGAAATCCCACGAAAAAAAATAGGGCGCATTGCCTTTGAAATAATCGCTAGTCACATGATTGCATACGGTTAGAATGCTGCATGTGATCATGTGACAAGCCCTTTAGAATCTGTCGCTCAACCATGCAAGACACCTAGACCTGCGAGGAACACCACCTCAGCATCCCCACAATGACACCACAAGAAAGGCCTTGAGAATCCAACGGTGGTCGCATGATCACATGGGATCAGAAGATCCCATGTGAACATGTGACCACCATAGATCTCACATCTATGGGGCCCACGTCATTCTACCAAAATCTACTTTACTTGACTACTAACAGTTTGTTGCATGGGCGCATGTGGTTAGGAATCCGCATGTGAACATGAGACCAACCAAAAGATGCTATCTGATGACCGCTGGTGGCACCATCGAAACCATTGACAGTTTTTTGCATGGTCACATGGGCTTGGAAGAGCCCATATGATCATGTGACCAACCATAAGATGTTAGCCACTGACCACCACCATGTTGTTTTCCTGACTGCTTGGATGAGCCTGCAGTAACATTAGAAACTGGGACCCACCTGGACCCATTGACACCAGCGTCACATCTGAAGGAAGGTTGATGACTGTCATTACACCATGCACTTAAATAGGCAACATCTTTCCTTAGCAGTGTAGCAACAACCATAAGATTTTGCAAGGCTTTAACCTTGCAAACAGAGAATGGGCCCACTGATAGGTGTCATCCTGTCGCATGATCGTAAGGGAAAGGAATATTCCTTGTAAACATGTGACAACCACAAGAATTTGAGGAAAGCCAGCCACGGGGCCCAACCAGGTTAGAGTTGCACACTTAGGGAAGTGTCGATGCTAGAGTAGAAGTGCGAAACATGAGGGGTCGAAAACACAGAGGGATCTCGGGGAGAAGGTAAAAAACACACTAAGATTTTAGAGCGGAGGTCATAAACACACTGAGCTTTTAGACCAAAAGGAAGAAACATCCTGAGCCTTCAGAGAGAAGGTTGAAAACACACTGGGTTTTTGGTCCAAAAGGCAGAAAACACATTGGACTTTGGACACTTGAGCACTTCTTTGGAAAATAGGACCGTGGCCAAAAATGAATGATAGGGAATTTTTGGGTAACATTTTGGTGACCTTTGTGGGATGTCAGCCTACTAGACATTTAGACCATTGGCCTTTGAAGAAATTCATTGGGCATGGGGTCACTAGTGAGCACAAAAACTTTCTGATAGGGAGAGGGACAAAAAATTGTGCACGAGCACTTCTTGGAAAATAGGAAAACTAAGCTAGAAAGCTGGGAGAAAGTAGGAAAACTAACCTACCCTAAACTAACCAATGTAGGGATGTGGTCAAACAAAACCATTCACAGGTTATGAAAAGTAGCTACCCTTCCTCATCAGGGTATTTTTCATTGGACTCATGAGGATAGCTACAAAGATAAGAGGCATACAAAGATTTGGAAAATGAGGATGCACTGCCTTTGCAAAAACAAAATCAAGTTCACTCACCTCAAATGGATCATATGGAGGTGTCTTAGTGAACTCCTTCTGGGCCAAGTATCTAATGGGGCAGCCTCTTGAAAGTCTAAAGGTAGCACTTTCCTTGATTGCTTCTTCTTTATCTTCATGGTTACCTTCCATCATGGACAGCCATGTCAACTCATCGTCCATGGACAGGGGACTGTCATCCTCTTCCTTTAAACTAGCCAAGAGCTCATCAAAGTTGTCAATGTCTTGAAGATTTGGAATTGATTCCAAATCTTGCTCATGCAGTAGCTCCTTGTGAAAATGGAAATCCAAGACCAGGCCCTCTTCAATAGGCATATGACCTTGAAGATCTCCAAGAATGACTAGCTCTTTACAATCAGGCTCCACACATAAGTCTCTTATGATGCTTCCCAAATAATCCTTGTCAATGCTCTAATTATCTTCTGTACATTGGGAAGCCTCTTCCTCAAAGATGAGATCAAGCTCATGAATCAACATATCCTTAGGATCAATCTCTTTTAGCTATTGCAACTTTACAGAGGTGGCTATGATCACATCTTTCTCATCCTTCTCAACAAAACCAGGTAGCTCATCCATTAAGGACATGGCATCCTCTTTTATAGCAACCTCCTATTGATGGTGAACCTTTTGTTCTGATTGACCTTTAGCAATAGGTAATGGCATGGTCTCTTCTTCATCATCAACAAAGAGGGGGAGTTCATCAAGAAAATCAACCAAGAGCTCAGGCCGGGCACTAAACTCCATCACCACACCTTGCTGCTCCAATTCACCAAAGTCATCACTCTGCACTGACACCTCAGATTTCTCCTCCTCCTCCTGATCACATGAAAGTTCATTTTCTACCAGTCCTTGCTCTGATACTAGACTAGTATCTTTGAAAAGACTTGGCATCTGACAACTAGGGGGCAGAGTCCATTGGGGTATCCAAATCACCTCATCATCCTAAGAGACCAAAGGGGTCTCTTGGGATGACTCACTTCTTTGAATAGGCTGCTCTTGTAGAGTGGTGGGCTGCATCTCAAGCACAGGCTCTTGAAAAGAATTTTTTTCCTTAAAACTTGGGATGTGAAACTGAGGGGGAGAGGGGGGAGACAAAGAAGGCATAGCTGCTTTAAAGCTTGGAAAAAGATGCTTAGCAGGCTCCTCATGTGTAGGTTCTTGAGACAGATGAGCCCTCTAGCTTGGAATCTTAGGCCTAGGAGCCTCTTGTTGAGTAATTAGTGATCTTAACCTTGCTGTCTCAATGTCAGCTCAGTGTCTAATCTCCTCTTGAAATTGCCTTACTTGTTGCTCATCAACAAGAGTCTCTACTACTTGGTAAGGAATGAACCCTTGCTCATATTTTTGAGCCTCCATCTCCTGGTAGCGAGCTGACTCCTCTTCATAATAAATTTGAGCCTCCTGCTCTCTCTGCACCCTGAGCTCAGACACTTGCTTAACTAAATCAAGCAACAGACTTTTTGCCTCCTGTATCTTCTTGAAGTCTGAGCTCAGAGTCTACATCTGTTGCTGAATAGACTGAGAAGGGGAGGGTGGGTGGTAAGCATGATGGGGAAGCTAGCTTTGCATTTGCTGTTTTGCCTCTTGTGTCCATGATCCATCCTACCTGAGAGCCCGCTCATAACTTTGCACAAGGGCAAACTCATTTGGGGCATACTGGATATATTGATACCCTTGAGAAGTATAATAGCTTGGGGTAAAAGGAGGCTTTAGGCTTTGATAGGGTTGGGAACCAACCCATTGAGCATTATTCTCATGATAGGATGGTTAGTAACCTGACTGTCCATAATAACTTGACATGTCTACTCATGCAATTAACTAGAATCTGAATATTAAAGATTTGAAGCATACCAGCACTTTACCTTTGAAACCAGTAGACTTTCTAGAGTCACCAGATATGTAGAAAAATGACCTCTTTTAGGTCTATAATATGTTATCAGCATATCAGAGATACCATAGTCTTTTCAAGTAGACTTCTTTTGTGGTCCCATCAGGCATGCCATAAATGTTATACATGGCACCAATGTGGGGAATCCTTGAGCTTGAGTCTATACTGATAGGCCTTGTGTACTAAATTTCTATGATCCTTTTGTAGATGAACCAATAGGAACACCTTCAAACTTTACTCTGATCTTCACTGTGGTCCCACCGGGTGTGCTAGAAATGTTATACACTGAATTTGTACCTCTGATCTCAAGCTCTTGTAGTCTTGATAATCTAGTATAACATGGGAATCATCTCAAGGTTGTGGGACCCTTTGCTAACTGAGATGAGACCTCCAAATTCTAGGCTAGTTCCTCTTGGATAATCACCTTGATTTGCTTTTAAAAAGGACAGTAAAATTTGAGGGGAAAGGGTTAGAAGGAGTACATGGAAAGGGAAATGACTAAAAGAAAACTACCTACTAGGTGATGCACCAAAACTGGGGTTTGGATCTTAGTATAGAGGGATGAAACCAATGAAGGAATCAGGTCTAATAAGTTACAACTCACTAGATAGTCCTGCATAAGTATTTCATAGGAGGGTCTAAGCAAAGGCTCAACCTATGACCTGCAAACAAACATCCTTTTCTACAAATAGGTGTAGGAATGAGACAAGGCTGCTAGGGGCTGTAGTATACCCACAAAATACTTAAATCATATAAGACCAAGTAACACACAAAATCATAGAAAGTGAGAGGGACTAGGAACCCCAATTTCCATTGAAAACATGCATAAACTTCAATCCAATAAGAGACAAGCCAAACAAGGAAGGCATGAGGACAAGAGAAATGTCACAGAATGCTTTGCAATATTTGTATTATTAATGAAAATTTAACAATTGCAGAAAGCCAAAAGGGTAGGAAAGATGCCACAAATTGCTCTGGAAGAAAGAAACCTTTTTTACAATTGTTGGATTCTAAGCACTACAGGCTCTAGAAAATGTTATATACAAACTCAACTGCACGTAGGCAGGAGTCAAAACTAACCAGGGTTACAAATTTTATAATTTAATATCAAACCCTAGGTCGATCAAATCTGATCATGAAAGATATTTCTGTAACATTAAAACTAATCAGATAAATGACCCATCCATTGACCACAAGCAACCTGCAGACACAACAACCTGGACCCAACAACCCTCACCATGAATGCACTGATCGGTACCCTGTAGAGATAAGAAATGACCCCTGATGGCTAGCCAGACCTCCTTCATCAACTCTGCAACCTGTAACTATCCACAGAAATTCAATTTTGAGCTACCCTGCAGCTTCGCACATTATCCTTGAATAAAGCCTGTGAAAAAAAAATAGGCCACACTACCTTTGAAATAATCGCTGGTCGCATGATCGCATATGGTTAGAATGCTGCATGTGATCATGGGACAAGCCCTTTAGAATCTATTGCTCAGCCATGCAAGACACCTAGACCCGCGAGGAAAGCCACCTCAGCATCCCCATGACAACACCACAAGAAAGGCCCTAAGAATTGAATGGTGGTCACATGATCACATGGGATCAGAAGATCCCATGTGAACATGCGACCACCATAGATCTCACATCTATGGGGCCCACATCATTCTACCAAAATCTACTTTACTTGACTGCTAATGGTTTGTCACATTGGTGCATGTGGTTAGGAATCCGCATGTGAACATGCGACCAACCGGAAGATGCTATCCAATGACCGCTGACAACACCACTGAAACCATTGAAAATTTGTAGTAAGGTTTCATGGGCTTGGAAGAGCCCATGAAATCATGTGACCAATCATAAGATGTTAGCCACTGACTGCCACCGCGTTGTTTGCCTGACTGCTTGGATGAGCCCACGGTAACATTAGAAATTGGGACCGCCTGGAGCCATTGACACTTGCGTCACATTGAAAGGAAGATCGACGACCGTCATTACACTATGCACTTAAATAGGCAACATCTTTCCTTAGCTGTGTAGTGACAACCACAAGATTTTGTCGAGCTTTAACCTTGCAGATGAAGAATGGGCCCACCGACAGGTTTCATCCTATCGCATGATTGCAAGGGAAAGTAATATTCCTTGCTCACATGTGACAACTGTAAGAATTTGAGAAAAGCCAGCCACGGGGCCCCACCAGGTTGGAGTTGCGCACTTAGGGAAGTGTCAATGCCAGAGTAGAAGTGTGAAACATGAGGGGTCGAAAACACAGAGGGATCTCAAGGAGAAGGTCAAAAACATACTAAGATTTCAGATCAGAGGTCAAAAACACACTGAGCTTTTGGACCAAAGGGTAGAAACATCCTGAGCCTTCAGAGAGAAGGTTGAAAACACACTGGGTTTTTGGTCCAAAAGGCAGAAAACACACTGGACTTTTGACACTTGAGCACTTCTTTGGAAAATAGGACTGTGGCAAAAAATGAATGATAAGGAATTTTTGGGTAACAATTATATAAAAAATATGTAAGAAGAGAATCTGTAGAAAATTAAATTTAGTTTCTAAGATACTAGGCCTTTTTTGAAAAAAAATTATTCTATATATGTTGAAAATTTCAAATTTCAATGTAGTAAAACAAAAAACTTAGGAAAAAAATAAGAAACAGGTGTATGCCTGACCACCTTAAACACAATCAAATGATAAATTTTGTTTACAAGATTCTAGATGTAAGTAGTAGACTCATGTCTGGATGTGACACATCTTTTTTGTAATTTTTTTCCAGGTAAATAATTAATTATGATTTTTCTTCTACAACTTTTCCAGAATATAAAAACTCTCATGTCTGACCACGTTAACTTAGTCTAAACTTTATCAAATTGAATTTTTATTTTATTTTTCTTATAGTAGGAAAAGCATAGAATGTGACACATGTTTTGGGTTTCAAAAATGTTATACAGTTTGAATGTTATAGCTATTTTTCAATAAGTCTATCAATTAGGATTAGAAAGATAACAAGTAGGTGTATTTCTAACCACATTAAACAAAATCAAATGATAACATTTTTTTATAACATTCTAGATAAAAGTAGGAGAATCGTGTCCAGATGTGATGTATATATTTTGGTATTTTATTTCCATGTAAATAATTAATTATAATTTTTCTGCTACAAATTTTCCTGAATATAAAAACTCTCATGTCTGATAGCCTTAACTTAGTCTAAAATTCATCAAATTGTAAAAATTGTTAATTATTATTGTATTAGATGAAGCATAGAATGTGATGTATGTTTCAGATTTCAAAAATGTTATATCATTTGAAATTTATAATTTGTTTTTAAAGAGTCTATCAACCAGGACTTCTTTTTCGCATCACCACTTTTTGGCATACCATGATCCTATACATACATTTGAGGTTGACCCTGACCTAGGTTAGGGTTGAGGTTGACCTTGACCTAGGTCAAGTTCGATGTCGACCTTGACCTTTGTTAGGTTTTGGTCCTTGCTTCCAAATTTTGATCATAGGAGGGCCCTAAATTAAAAATGGACCTCCAGATCCGAATGCGGAAGGGTTTTTATTCAAAATTCATTTAATGCATTTTTTCTTTAGTTGGCTATTATGATTGGACCATAATTCAAGGTGAATTTTTAATTAGGGGTCCTTACATTGCCCTAGGAGCATTGCCTTGAAATCTCTATATAAGTGTTGGGTTCTTTTCCTTGCAGGACCAAACTTGAATCAAATAGTTGGGCTTAGATCTCAGTTAGACACTCAAGTTTGACAAGGAAAACAAACCAATTGATGAGGACCAAGGGCATCCTCCTTCTTTGAGCTCCACATTCACTCAGGTAGGTATTGCCTTATCTGCACATTTAAGACACCTCATGACAAACCAAAGGCCTGCAGATAGATTAATGTGGAATTGCAATCAATCTCTTATAGGTATCTTGTACCCTAATGATAGAAAGTCTCATGCAATAGCCCTACTTGCATGGAATGAGACTGAAAGCTAGAGACCTATACTAATAGCAAGAAAGGGAAAGGGTGGGACTGAATGGAAATGATTTTAAATGGATTGAAAGGTCCCTTGAGATGCCCTAAGTCTCTGATAGACCAGTGCCTTGTCCAATGGGCCACAAAGTCAAATACCCTACTATAAGAGATAGCTATGAAACAAGAAGACAACACGCTCACCCTGACCAAATCATACATTACCAAACCACCTGTGCACCCAGATATGCTATCACCTATCCAAAGAAAGACCTAGGAATAGGCAATACATTAACCAACATCCACTAGAAGACAAGCATGATGCATCATTGATACCTTAGCTCATATATATCTGAACACCAGTCCTAGACTCAGTTGCTTCTGTGAAAAATAACTCTACTGTAGACACTCACTCGAAATGCAAGTAGAAAAACTATAACACCCTTGATGCTACAATTAATAAGTCTAAAACCCAAATGGAGACAATCTGAGAGTAGAACAAATATATTGAAATCTTATACATAAGACAAATCTGTTACAACATGCATTGTATTCTCTGAACCAGCAAGGAAAAAAGAACACTCTATATGTGGAGAGAAGGAGAAATCTACAGGAGGACCCTTCACTGGAACCAATTCTCTTCAAAAATTTGCAGAAGAAGGAACCCTTACAAAGTTAAAAACTTGACTACTTATACCACTAGCTGCCTTGGAATTCTCTTGGAGAATGCAACAAGCTTAGGGACAGCTAGGGCTAGGGTTTCAACAAAATTTTGAAAACACTGCTGGAGGGAAAACTAGCACCAATCTGTCAGCAACAAGAATGATCTTCGCACTTGACAAGAATCTCTGAGAAGGATAGGAAGATCATAAATTTACCATGTAAACCATATTGATCAGACCATCAAAACACCTCGAGCCAACAAAAACTTCCCATCACCACATGGTACAAATCCTTGCAATCACTCAAAGCACCCTGGACCACACTGGAATGGCAGAGAAGTTCAATTTCACCAACTATGGCCCCCTCTGTCATCAATTTTAGTCCTTACTAGTTGCTGGAAATGTCTCTGAGATTCAAATTTGAAGACCAATGGTTACTTCTTGGTGCCAGCAGTGAATCGACGGTCTTGATTCAATCGGAGATCGGTAATAAGTCCTGACTGTAGATCTCTTCATCTTTCTTGGGCTTCAGATCTTAACCCATCTAGGCACCTCAGGTTTCATTCAGCGAATTGGTGACAAGGCAAAATCCTAGTCACAGATTGAAAAGCTTAACTCCAGTTATACTTAGTGACCACACGACTGCACGTGTTAAAATAGCCCACTTAAGTTATCTGGCGAACTGGTGACAAAGGAACCTTTTCCAATTCATGGAATACTTGCTACCTCCAATAAAAATTGTAGTGACCTCATGACCACTCATCGCCAAGTCGTTAGACCAACTAGCGAACCGCCAAATCATCACGCGAACCAGTGACAAGAAGGAATTTATCGACACCACCAGACCTTATCCACTTCGCCAAACCTCAGACCCCAGCATTAACTTCACAACCATGACACATGATGGTTAGTCACATGATTGCATAGCCCAGAAATGGGCTATGTGAACATGTGACATGACATTTCCCTTTATCTTGCCGCAACCACCACCGCCAAGTCCTAATGCAAATGTCAGTCGCATGATCACATAGCCTTAAAAAAGGCTATGCAAACATGTGACTAACCATTAGCACTCACCACCAAAGTCAAACATGCCTAGGCACTACAAACATGGGTCCCACTGCAAACTCCCTTTCCACCTAGCACACCGGCAACCAATTGGAACATAGTACGGGGACCACTAACCCATCCGCAAATAGGCCCACAAAATCAAACGATGAGCGCATGATCACATGGGCTTGAAACCTCCCATGAGATCATGTTCCAACCATAGGATCTTCCACGTCACCCCAACGGATGCCACACTACCACCTCATACCAGGCCCCAAGGATACGTGTCGACCAGTCGCATGATCAGATAGCCAAAGAATGGGCTATGCGATCATGCAACAGCCAACCAAAAGCCACCACATGACCACCACTGCCAGCGAGCCCACAATGAACAAACCATCAACACCAAATCAGATGGTGGGCACATGATCACATGGGGAAAGAATGTTCCATGTGATCACACACTGACCGTAGATCTTCAATCTCTGACACCAAGCAATGAAAAGAACTAGGACCCACAAACCAACTGCCAAACATTTAGCGACTACGCGACTAACTATTTGCCAAGTCATGAGATGTCAGCTGCTAACCACCAGGAATGAAGAGATCATGTGACTACATAGTCACCAAGTTGCTAAATACTAAGGGAATAACCACTAGAAACTAGTGAAAATGAGAAAACCACAAGTCGCCAAGTCGCGGAGTGAAGACATAACCGCCAGCCAAGATGAACAACAGAAAAGAACCGGACCCACATGGACAGGTGGAAAGCGATCACATGATTGCATGTCAGAGAAGTCTGACATGTGGCCATGTGACAACCAATTAAAGAAGAGCGTTTGAAGGCCTGGGCCCACTGTCATTGCACTTGCACACTTAAGGAAAGCCAACAAATAGGGAACTGGGAGGTCAAAAACACACAAAGTTTTTGACACAGTGGAAGACCGAAACCACATAGAGTTTTCCATGCCAAAGGATAAGAACACAAAATTAGGAAGCATGGGGTTGAAAACAATGAAGGCCAAAAACACACAGACTGAAAACATCATGGACTTTTAGAAACACTGTGGGTTTTTGACACTGTGGCAAATTTTAAAGATTGCTTCTCGCGGACCTGAGAACTTGGATAACTTTCAGGATTTTATGAATTAGCACATGAAACTTGGACCAGAGCAAGGTGATAACATGGAGAACATAGGGTAGGAGGCAATGAAAAACACTTGCAAGGAAAATAGGCCATTCTCATAAGATTTTACTGTGACAGAAAAATGGCCTAACAATAAGCACTGTCTTTTGCCTTCATTTCAACAAGTGAACACAAGTCATGAAAAGAAAGTTATGAGGAGATGAGATGATGATGAGATAATGATGTAAGATTGCAAGAGGATGATATAGGAGAACAAAATATGAGGATAACTTGATGCAACAAAGCATTTTGTGGACATTCATTTGGAATAAGAAAGATTCCTTCTTCCTTGATCTACCATTTTCAACATTCAAGCATTCTAAGGATACAAACATGGGGTAGCAACTATGGATTGTGTGTTTGGTAGGATTACTTTATCCTTGGGCCTTGGTATGATTTATTTATCATATTCAAATATATGCATTTATCTACCATTTCAATTAGCTAGGGTTTTAATCTAGAGGATTAGATCTTCGCATTGCACATTCAATGTTCTTCCTACAAGAAACACACACACATATTCTATTACATCCAGTTATTTGTGGGGGTGGAAATAACCAAAATGGGGGTTTGAATAAGGAAAAACCTCATATAGCTACCCCTAAACACCATTTTCAAATATCTACAATCATTGTTTTAGGAGTTGCAGAGTAGATTTGGATACCCTTTTCAAAAAACTTTCAGGATCTGCGAATAGAATTTCTATTGGAGCATTACAAGTCAAGGTCGACATAAAGGGGTAAAGGTTGACCTAGCTCAGAAAAGAAAAAGATTTATAGGTTTTCTATCTCTATGTTTCTATGTTAGGAATGTGAACACTGAGAGGGGGGGTGAATCAATGTTCATTGTATTTTATCTTTTTACTTAATCTTAAACTGAACTTAAATGCTTAAGTACTGAAATGAATATCCACATAAACATGAAACATGAAATTAAAACATAACACCAATATTTTTATGTGGAAACCCAAATAGGTAAAAACCTTGGTGGGAATTGACACCCACTAATATTCTGTACTAATGTTTTATGATCCTTGTTAGAAGATCCTTAACCCTGTTAGGAGTTGCTTTACAATATATTAAGTATAGTAGACCTTGTCAAGGGTCAGACTCTGTTATGAGTCTTTTACAATAAACCCTATTAGGGGTGTGGATGCATTGTCCTAGAGCTCACTACTCAAGTGGTGAAGGCTACAATCCTCTGATCTTAGATACACACTATATCTCGTAGATGAACTGTCACTGTGACACTGATTGTCTAATCAGTTCCTTTAATGCGTTGATTCTTTGACCTCCTAAAAAGCTATAATACATCTTGTAGACACTTTGCACACTTCTTCTTTTCTTATCTCAACTCTATCACAACTTCCATCCTAATTACAATGGGCGCATCTCATATTTATATGCTTATACAAAACAAATAACTAGGTTGACCCTTTAACCGATTACATACAATGCTTCCAATTGAATTGGTTCAAGAGTGTTTACAAAAAACCATATTTGCATGTCATAAACCTAATTACAATAGGCCCATCACCTTTACAACAATAGAATATAATTGAAAATCAAAATGCTAACAGTCGACTGCTTACTTTGTTCTTCTTTGGCACACACTGGCTGTGTAACTTCAACTCTATAACTTTGTCATACTTTCATATCTGATCATGCGCTCATAGAATAAGTATGAATATAGTCTAACCAACTTATCTCCTAAGGTGCATACCATAACTTTTTTGTACGCACGTGCACTGATGCTCTAAGATTCAGGTACTTTGTACACTATCTAGTCTTCAACTCTTAGCTGATTTCTAATCTTCTCATCAAGTGTGCTGACTCCAAACTACTATATGACTTTGTTTCCATAATGAAAACACTATAATAATTCATATATACCATTATAGCTAGCTTTCCCACAATCTCCCCCTTTCTCATTGATGGCAACAAAGGAATATGGCCAAGTTGCTAACTATTCCTTAATACAAAAAACTTTTGTGTTATATCTCCCTATCTTATATCTGCTTATACATATCTATAACCATAATATATACATACTCCCCCTTTGAAATTAATGAAAAAGGTTCTTCAAAAACTATATCTACAAATACTTACTGTGATAGAACATCCGGACATGCTATCTATGGGTTTTGGATCTCCTTCTTCCAAAATGTGATCAATGAGTTTACAATCTAGAGATGGGCACATAGTGCATACTGTAGCTTCTCCTTCTTCTCCAAATCTATGCTAGGACCTTGATCATATGTCACCATGGTGGCATTGATCTCCTTGATATTCTGATTAAGTATATCTAATGAGGGTGGAAGAGCATTCCTTAGCTGAGTCTGCCTAGCCCTTATTTTGGACATCTCTTTTTTTGCCTTCTCAATCTTATCTATTTGTCCTTGGTAGACATTATTGCACATGATCACATCAATGGATATATCTTCCACTGATTTTCTTATGTTGTCTATCATAGCTTCAACCTCTTGTATCTTCTTGTATAGATCACTAGTTAATTTGTCCTTGTTCATATAGTCTGCAATGATATTTCTACCCTTTGTTGCAAACTCCTTCAAGGATGCTTGACCATTCTTTCATGAGCTCAAGTAAAGTGCATAGCTACTAACCAATTCACTAAGCCTTTTCTTCAAATACTTCTCTTCTACAACTAGGGATGCAGATTCTTCTAGGCTAGAGAAATTACACTTGAATTGTGAAATAACTATACTCACATCATCAACATAGTGTACTTTGGACACTTTCTTTTCTACTAGTAAAAAGTTGTTAAGGATGTTTACTGATTCTATAAGGAGGGGATTCCTCATTACCTATTTCTCCTTGGCTTTATCCATAGCTAAGATGTTGAACTTGATCAGGTCTTCTTTTCCCCATGAATCCAAATTGGTTAAGTTAGGTGTCAAACTTGACAACAATGGTATTGAGGGAGTGATGGGAGTGCTATCCATCACTTCTTGTTTTACCTTGATCACTTCAACTGATGGTTCATCTTTTTGCTCACTTCCTTTTACCTCTTCTTCTTTTTTTTATTTTTCAGTTTCTTTTTCTTTTTCTTCTTCTTTCTTTTCTTCCATCTTTTCTTCTTCTTTTTCATCTATTCTATCCTCAATCAATATTTCTTCTTGATGAATGGGAGGAGTGTTCCTAAAAAGAGTTTCAACCTCTTGTGCACTTGAAAATTCCTCTTCAAATTTATCCAAATCCATTTTTGTGGCTGTCAAAGTGACTTTTACATTATCAATGAAAATTGAGTCATCTTTGAATGTCTCTGATATGGGCGCTGACTTATCTTCCTTTGATATTGTTTCTACTATAGGCACTAAGTTCTGGGGACCTATCATAGGTACATTAGTAGTCTCTGACTCTTTTTCTACCATTTTGGGAACTTTTACTTTGGGCGCAATAGCTGGATACATGTTCCTATTCATGAAGACCTTCTCGAATGCCTTCTTTGTTTCCTTACCCACCAGTTCATAGTTTTTATCCATTATGTGTAGGGCCCTTAACCTTTTTCTGAGATGTGGCTTTACCAGATCTAACTACAATGACTTTTCTTCTAAAGAACATACTAGGAGGGTTTCATCTAGGGTCTTTTCCCTTATCCTTAGATCCTCTTCAATAGCCTATCTCTTTTGGAACTCTAGGATATTCCACACATTATCAGGGATCATAATCTTCAGTTCTAAGACTGTCTTCTTAAACATCAACATATGTTTGACAATCATTCCATGTATCTCTGATTTGTCTATTTCACTGTATTTATCATAAAACCTTCCTAATTGATCAATTCTACCTTCATCAATGATTCTTGTGCTTAACACACTCAGACTAGGTTTGAAACTTACTTCAAGAGGAACTTTAGTGTTCCTTCTATTTCTTGTTACTCATGAGGATGGATGACCAATGCTAATTTCTTTCTTCCTCTTAGGAATTGCCTTATACTCAAGAGGAGCAGTAAGGTCAATGGTTTCCTTGGGCACAGAAGGAGTAACATCAAATTTCTCTATTTTCACCTTCTTCAGCTTAGGAACTTCTAATTCTATCTTTGCTATTGTTGCACTCTCAATTTCCAAAGAAATCTTCTCTTCCCTTGCTTTGTCTAGGTCTTCTTGAGACACTCCATGAATTCTCAAGATCTCTAAGGTAACCTTGGAAACCTTCCTTTTAGTTGCTACACTATTCAAGACTCCATCGAATTCTTTTATTTTCTCTTCATAGGTTCCTCATCTTCACTCATTAGGGTCTTTAGGGGCTAAAAGCAATACTTGTACATATGCTTCTAAGACTTGTTCATCGACTTCATATCCAAGTGGATGAATCCACTTTTTCCTTGGTTCAATATCCTCCATGCATGTTGTGTCAGTCTCAACCATAAAACAACTAGTATCCTTGTAATTTTCAACTATCTTCTCTAGAATTCGGAATCTCATCTACATCTTAGCCCTGAATGTCTTCAACTCCAGTGTCATGTAATCTCTTAGCATGCTCTCAGTAGATGAATGGAAGGATATCCATGGCATAGTGGGAATAGTCCTATCAAGGTATAAATCTGACACCTTTCCAAAAATATCAAAGTACATATATATGATTAAAGACCCAAATCTGAATATCTTGGTCTTATCATGCTTGATTACCTTAATTTTATCAATTAGTTGTGTACATAGAATCTCACACAATTTGAACTCTCCATTCTCTTTTACAAGTGTTATAGCTACAAGAATTGTGTCCGCAGACACATTGTTCACCCTGTTGGTGTGTTGTAACCTGTAACCTAGTATCATGGACATCAATTTGATGTCATCTTGCTCAATAGGCTCTATGGTCATTTTGTGCCTATCACTTCTTGACTTGTAGGTTTTCTCAACAAGTTTCCTCACATCTTTTCCAATTGGAAGAACAATGCCTATCTTTGAGAGGCCTATTATCTCATGAATTAGGTCACCAGTAATTCTGACCAACACTTCACCTATCCAAAATAGGTCATCATGAATCCTGCTCAATAGAATCTTGATCCATTTTGATTTGTAGAACTCATATGTCATAGCATACTCCATTATGGGGTGGTTATTCCACTATGCATACTCATCCATGAAGGTTTTGTCTGGTTTCAACATAGTTTCCATGTGCGCTCTTAATCTGTCCAATCCTACTAGTTCTTTCTTACGGTAAATGTATGCCCTAATGTCCTCGACATACATAACACCCATAGGCATGTGGGAGAATGCCCCTTCTAGGTCATCTAAGGTGGATTTGAATGGGTGCCTCTTCAATACATATCTTTTCTTCTTTGAAATATAAAATACTATAGGAGTAGCCATCACTTACTTGTAAATCACTTTCTTAATGGTTTTTGAGATATTCTGAATCAGCGCAACGAACTAGGGTTTCTGCAACTGATTAAATGCACAACAATTCACTTGATGAATCAATCTACAATTATTAACAATCAAATGCTAGGGCTCTTCTACTCTCGAATCACTCTGAATTTGAATGCAATGATAGATCTTCAAACTTTTGTGTACTTTAAAGTAGAAAATCTTCCATTAATGCTTGTCGCGTAAGCCAGGCTGTCACTTGAAAATTTCTAACTTTCATTCTTCAAACAATTAGCTAGTGCACTCTTGCACATAGGTTTTGATAGTCTCCAAAAGCTTAATTCCAAAGGCACATACCCTAAGAATGAGTATACTAGCTACATAGGGGTCTAGAGCTAAATTAGCTCCTCCTATGACCCTAAGGTTCATTCATCCAGATGTAGAGGGTGCGTCCACTATTGATGCATCCAATACATTATCATCAACCTTGTCACTCTTTTCTTCTAACAAAATCAAGCTCACATCCTTTGAAGCTTTCAAAAAATTGACTTCTCCTTCAGGATCCAAAACTGGTTCTTCAGGCTTGTTAGGGCTTTCCTGACCTTGCGTCCTTGATTTGTAAAACTTTGAGATGTGTCCAGCCTTGTTACAAGAGTGACAAATGATTGGTGACCTTATATTCCTTGGCGTATTGACATGGGTCACCATCTTACATTGTCTAGCGGAGTGACCATTATAGCTACATATCTGACATGTAACATTCTGAGAACTTCTTACATTTGAATAATTTTGATTTCTCTGATTATACTGAGTCCTATTCTTTTGACTTGTTTTACAATTCATAGCTCTATGACCAAATTTATTTCATGAATAACAGTAACCATTGAAAGGTCTTACCTCTATACAGTTTCTTGCTATATGTCCATGCTTGTTACATGGATAACAAGTGTGGTCTACTAGCTTGTGCTCATTCTTAGGTGGTTCAATATGATCTTTAGTCTAACTTCTAGTCTCCTTAACATTTGAGGTATCTTCTAGTGCTTTCATTCTTACTCACATGTTGTCAATCTGACTTTGTGCTTCATTATATCTAATGCAGCTAGTATCTCCTTTAGCTCTTCTTGCTTACAACTAAGATTCTATCAATTCAGAACTGGTGTGTAATTTATCAATGTGATTCTTAGTCTCTTTTAATTCAAATTCCAAGCTTTCTTTGTTATTCCTTAGCTCCAAGATCTCCATGTTTTCTTACCTTAATTCTTAATTGAGTTGAAGGTTCTCTTTGATCTGTTCTTCATAGACTTCCTAATTTTTAATCAGCTTATCATCAAATTCTTCAAGTTGTTCTTTCAAGGATGAATTTTCTTCATTCAACTTCTTGACCATTATCCCTAGATCATTGGTAGAGCATTCTTTCAAATCCTTTCTTAGCCTTTTGATGACTAATTGAGCATCACTGAGTTTTTCCTTTAGTTCTTCAATTTCTTTTTCAGATTTGTCTAGGTCTTCAAGAGTAGCTTCAAGATGTCTTTTCAGATGTTTCATTTCTTCATTTTCCATGATCTCCTAAAGTGGTTAAACTTATTTGCTAAGGACTAGAGATTTGATACCAATTTTTAGGAATGGGATCACTGAGAAGGGGGGGGGGGGGGGTGAATCAATGTTCACTATATTTTATATTTTTTACTTAATCTTAAACTGAACTTAAATGCTTAAGTACAAAAATAAACACCCACATAAACATGAAATATGAAATCAACACATAACACCAATATGGTTACATGGAAACCCAAATAGGTAAAAACCCCAATGGGAATTGACACCCACTAATATTTTGTACTAGTGTTTTATGATCCTTGTTAGAAGATCCTTAACCCTATTAGGAGTTGCTTTACAATGTATTTAGTATAGTAGACCTTGTCAAGGGTCGAACCCTATTAGGAGTATTTTACAATAAACCCTATTAGGGGTGTGGACGCACTATCCTAGAGCTCACTATTCAAGTGGTGAAGGCTACAATCCTCTAATCTAAGATACACACTATATCTATTGGATAAACTTTCACTATGACACTACTTGTCTAATCAATTCCTTTGATGCACTAATGCTTTGACCTCTTTCAAAGCTCTAATACATCTTATAGACTCTTTACACACTTCTTCTTTTATTATCTCAACTCTATTACAACTTCCATCCTAATTACAATGGGGGCATCTCATATTTATATGTGCATACAAAATAAATAACTAGGTTGACCATTTAATTGATTACATACAATGCTTCCAATTGAATTAGTTCAAGTATGTTTACAAACAACCATATTTACATGTCAACAACCTAATTACAATAGGTTCATAGCCTTTACAACAATAGAATATAACTGCAAATCAAAATGCTAACAGTCGGCTGCTTACTCTGTTCTTCTCTAGCACACACTGGCTATGTAAGTTCAACTGTTTGTAACTTTGTCATACTTGCATATCTGATCATGCACTCATAGACTAAGCATGAATATAGTCTAACCAACTTTACTCCTAGGGTGCATACCATAACTCAGTCATACGTACGTGCGCTGATGCTCTGAGCTTCAGGTACTATGTACACTATCTAGTCTTCAACACTTAGCTAATTTTTTATCTTCTTATCAAGTGCATTGACTCCAAACTACTATATGACTTTGTTTCCATAATGACAACACTATACTAAATCATATACACTAGTATAGCCAACTTACCAACATTCTATTCTAGATTGAGTCACAAAATTTCTAGAAACATGATACATGCACCAAAAAATAGGTATTTCCATATCTTCTATGGTATAAGGTATGCATTTTATTTTGTCTGATTTCATTATTCTTTGCAAGTATTTCCTGATTTATATTCTTTATCATTAGAATTTCATGTTTGTGTTAAATATTAGTTTACAATCTCTTTTATGTGCAAACCCCCATTGTTCTAAATCCTATCCATAATTTACACCCAAACAATCTCGAGACAAGGTTCAACACTTATGCAGTCAGTTATAAGATATTCCAATCAAGAAGGATGAATAGTGTACCTTGTGGAGTAGTAGACATCGCCTAGAAGATTATCAAGAAATTTTTTCAATTTGACCTAGCCGAGATCATACTAAAATAGTTAGATGATAATATGAGAACCATCAGGTCGGCAAAGACAAATACCTATAAGTTTGATTCACTACTGATTTGTATGTTTTTCCACATACAAAACTTATTTCCCTTAGTTGGTAATGTTGACTGGGATGTTGACCAACCGGTCATTATGAAAATTGGTGATTTCATTTATAGTTTGGGTTAGAATTTTTGTAGTATCATGAATGTTTAAATTTTGAGCAATTGAAGGAGAGAATGCCTCAAAGGAGTAGGATACCAGGTCAGCTGGTTGAATAACATAAGGATGATATATGCTTCCTACTAGAGACCGACACCACTCTAATCAAGGTAGTTAAACCAAGGAGTGCTTGGTTACCCACGATGGGCTATGAACTAAATATTGACTGAGCTTCCAAGTCAATACAAGCTTTATTGGCCAAGCCCAAAGATCCACATGAAACTAGGTTTTGGTACCTATGAAGAGGTAAAACTAAGAATCAAGATGGATCTAGTTGGAGTAAAGGTAAGTAGGAAATCAAAGAAGATGATGGATACATTGGTGAAATAGTTTGGAGATTAAGCTGAAGAAGAAGAGACATCAGAGGCTAATCTGGTTGAAGAGGAAAATGAGGAGTAATTATTAATTGGGAATAGTGAACATGATGAGGAGGAGACCGATTCTGACAAGGATATACAAGCTACACTGGTCAAGGCCACAAGGAAGACAAAAAAAGATGAAGCACCTATAAGAGCAAGGAAAGGTCCTTAAAAGAAACTTTTCCACCCCTGAAGAAAGGAGTAGTAAAATTCTCAAGGCCAATTCCCACTAAAACCTATCGAAAGAAAAAGAGAGGTGCCCAAGCTACCTCTGAGCTACCTAAAAAGAGGAGAAAATTAATAAGAGAAAAAGATGATGTTGATGAAGATGATGAAGAAGAAAATCATCATAAATTCAAAGCTATTGTGAATAAAGGTTAGTTGGTAGATGAATTAGTTTAAACTATAAAGGAAATAGGTAGACTAGGTAACCCCAAATTAAGTTGGTATGTACAAATGACTACCGAGGATCAGGAAAAGATTGAAGAGGCCATCATACAAATGATGATAACGTTAAAGCTATTGAATATTCTAAGTATATTACAAAATCATTGTATGAGAAAGTGTTAGCAAGGTGGACTTATGGCTTACACACTAAAAATAAATTAAGGGAAGATTCATTGAATTTGGCTATACCTACTCTATCAGTTCTTGAGATAGAAGAATTGATGAAGTAGTACTCAAAATAGTTTCTAGTGAAGGGTAGATCCCTTAACATATTGGTAGGAAACCTTGAAGAGGTTGATGAAAATAACAAGCTTCTATAGACTACAATTCTAAAATCCCAAGCAGAAGCAGATAAACTAGCATTGGCAATAATTTCTAAGAAGAAGAATAAGAAGAAAGGGAAAGGAATTCACTCAGATGATGTTGATCTAGCCACCATGAAGGAGATAATTTATTTATCTAACACTGAGGTATCATATAACACCATTTTTGCATATGTATACCTAACCAAATACAAAGAATAATATAGACAGGATGCTCCTGAGTAATTAATAACACAAGAGACAAATGATGTATTAATTGAAGACATCACCAATGGAGATCCTGATGAGACAAATAATGATGAAGATATAAATACTATTGCAGATACAACCAAGGAGAATGCACCCACTAAGGAAGCAACAAGTGAAATTCTAGATGATATACTTATTTTGAAACAAGTAGTTGACATTGTAACGCAAAATGAACCCCCAGGCTCAACCCTGGAGAAACCAAAGGATACACCTGAGGGACAGGGTACCATAGAGAAAAAATCTTTACATGAGCCTAAGAATACAAACAAAGAAACACAAGAACCAAAAGAGAATAAATAGGTAGAAAAATTTACAGCAAACAACACTACAAATGCCCAAGGACAAGCTACCAAGACACCGATCACTGAGAAAGCTAAGGAAGAAAGTGTGTCTACCAAGATAGAAAAGTTAAATCTAGAGACAAAATCTCTAGTTCCTTATACAAAATCACCAACACCAGAGAAGAAGGAGAAAAGGAAACATGGTAAGGGTACTACCACACTTGATGAGGTTATTAAAATACCTGAATGTGACCCTAGGATATTTGACCGTGAAGCATTGAGAAGATATGGGGAATTGTGCACAAGGAAGGATGCACAAGAGAAAATGAAAAAGGAGAATAAAAGAAAGAAAATTTTGGAAGATGTTAGAGATATTCTATTGCAAGTAGTTTCTGACATCAATATTGATTAGGTAACTCCCATCATTGACCAACTTGCAACTCTAACTAGCCACATAAATGCCCCTAATATAGATTCTGAGAAAAGAATAGAAGAGCGAACATAAGCAAAGATACATTTGAAATTAGCTGATAAAATAAGTCAGGAAGTGGAAATTAATAAGGTTAAGCTCTCAGAGGTCATTACCGAGCTTGAGACCATAATTTAGAGAATTATTCAAATTTTTTTTAAGTTATGCACTGTGGTCTAGTTCACTACTGAGGTTAGTGAAAAGATCAAGAAACTAGATGAAGAAATGAAGGTTAGTGCAAACAATTCTCTAACCATGCCAAATATTTTTCAAAAGCATATTTCAAAGGTTCAAGAACCTCAATGGTTGATAATAGATTTGAGGAAGCAGGAAGATACAATAAGTGATCACATCACCGAGCTTCAAGCTGAATTGCTTCCACATCTAACAATCATGGAGCATCATGTTAATAAGGAAATAGCTTTAGTTTCCACCTCAGAAATTTCTATGCTAGAAAATATTTTTGACATGCACATGCGCATGCACAAGTTGGTTTAGAGAACATTTCTCTTGAGAACCTGAAAGAGGAATGGGAAAACCTCTTGGATTCACTCAAGAAAACCCATCAACATATTCTTGATGAGTAGTAAGTACATTATTTTCATTTGGCATTAACTTAAAAAGGGGGAAAGTCTATGTATATAGATTATATATATGCTAGTATGTACTTCACACCAAGACCATGCACAAAGGGGGAGTTAGTATATATTTTTGGAGTGTGTATATATTTGTTTTGGTAGTCAGTACATATACATAAGGTTTTGATACTAATGCCAAAGGGGGAGAAAGTTACTCCTATTTGACAATTAAAGGATTGTCATTAGTATCAATTGGTTATTCAGTCGATGAAAGAGATAAATGGGATAGTTGGTCAACCATATAAAACCTACACACTGAGAAAAGAAAAGACAAATCTTGAATTTAGCTGAACAAGGGTTTAACTGAATACACTCACCAAGCAATAGACAATTAAAGAGTATCGAGCTAGTGATCACTAAGCATTCATATGAACCGAGCACTAGTAATTTACCAAATGGAGAATGCAGTGATTACCGAGAAAAGAAGGAAACAACATAGTAATATGAAATGGAACAAACATTTATGCAAATGGCTCACACCAATCATAAAAAAATTTACCAAGATCAAGATATAATTAAATATGGTTGTAATCATTAATATGTGGATGATTCCTATGTAATGTTAGATCTAGGTTATTTTGTTACACCGTTGATCTTAGGTTTTCTAAGATATTGTAAACCCTAATTAGGTCAATATAGTTTGATATAAAAATTGTAAATATGTCATTTTGAACAAGTATCATGAAGGAGTAGCCGCACTGACATCAAGAGATTAGACAAAGGGTTTTTTACAAAAGGCTTATGAAAGAAGGATTCAGATTTTTTGAACATACACAAGGCACCCAAGTAGATCACAAGGACACATATATCACAAAAAGGTGATATCTAGTTGATATTTCACATATCTGAATAAGGCTAGATTAAGTTTCTATTTATAGATACATTTATTGTTACCTTTTAACCATTGTAGCAAATTCAAAATCTCTTAACAAAGTGGACTTAACAGTTCTTGTTTAAATCTCTTAACTGAGTACACACATGTATTGTGTTGTTAAAATCCTCTAACCAAGTAGATCTAGTCGATCTAATTGTTACTTCTAATAGGGTAAGATCATCAGAAGTGATCAAAAAATTGTAGCCTTAACCAACATACTTTGTTACTGCAGTAGTGAAGATTTGTGGATGTCATCCCCACCACAACTTTTACCTTCTTACAAGGGTTTCTACGATACCAAAATATATGTATCATGAGTATGAATTTTCATGATTGATTTATTGTTTAGATTACATGCAAATTATATTTTCAGTTACTTGAATGGTTTCAAATAATGGATTCAGTTGATTAATTGAGATCTACACTTGCAAATTTTTTAGTCTTGAAAGTTTTAAGGGTACTGATTCACCCCTCCCCCTCTCAGTACTTATCTTTCCATAATCCCAACATCCTTATAAAACCAAATGGAAATAGGTTTTGAGAAAGGGACGTATCCATTCTTAGCACTCAGCTTCTTTAACATTGCATCCCTAGAGTCAAAAGTTGTCTTAGTGAAACCACACAAGGAGTTGTCCCTCCAACTGCCACATGAAAGGAAGCCAGAGCAACACCATCAACTATGGTGGAGGGGGTACCCTCCACACCCAAGGACCCCTTCCAAACATTCCCATTCATGGAAGACACCCTGACATCATCAATAGAAACCTCTATAGAAGTCTTGGTAGCTCTGGACACAGATGATGAACCAAACTAAGGAGGCTGGGCAACACCCTGTTCAATTAAAAAAACCATCAATAAAGAAGAGTTAATGACTAAAAACCTAGCCACATTGATATCATGTATAACTTCCTCAGTTGACAAGCCCCCTCTAGCGCAACCAGAAGCCAGAGGAGCTAGCACTCTAACCTATTCATTACCCCCCACAAAGGGCCTAGAATTATAATTTCCATCCATTGTAGACGTAGGACTGGAGGAAACCCTAATGGCACCAGGAGGCGATGACATTATATTTTTTTGAAAAGTCCCCTGGATAATGTCAAGATCAAGAGTATTAGTTAGATAAATTATTGGCTTTAATTTTTCCATCTTTTCCACTAATTTTTTTTCTTAATATTTTATTGCCCCGATAATTATATACCTCAAATTTTAAATTTTTGTGTTGAAAATAACATCTTTCCAAAGACTCATTGTCTACTAGGCCAATATCTTCAATTTTCAATGTTCACTATGTGCTTAACCTTTCTGTGATTGAAGTCATGAGCCCTATTGCAAAGAAAAGTCAATAAGGTTCAACCAAGAAAATATCAAATCACTTGTTAAAATCATTTTGATTTTATAAATTAGTTAAATTAGGGTGCTCTTCAGCTCCAACCTGCAATTCAAATTTTTGGAAAAGCTCATCCCAATCAAGAGTTAATTCAAATTTATTAACCTGTAAAACAAAGAAAGGATAATTAACTTTTTTTAAATACACAAAAAAATAAGTTAATTAACCTCTTGGAAAATTGAAAATGGTTAATTAAATTCTAGGAAATGCTTGAAATACAAGAGATAATTAACTTCTTACGCCGAAGGCATTTCTTATATGAAATGCATCAGCCTGGGTTAATTCGATCGATGGTTGTTGAACAAACTATATGCATGCAAGATGATTGAAATGATCGAGATCGTCCATGGATTTTGAAAAAACCAAATTTTGTAACATTTTTCATTATGTGAACCAAATGCAGAGCTATTGATTAACTCACTAGCAACTAGATTTAGGTTGGTGGTTTACATTACATGCATCACTTATTTCTTTGTTGCTCTCTATTTTACTTTCTGCAGTGGTGATGAATTCATTACTAGTGGTACTTTCTTCCATTTTATTTTCTACAGTGCTGATGAATTCATCGTAAGTGATAGAAGTACGAGGTAGTGTCAGGTGATCTCTAAACAAAATAAAGAATTGATATAGTATACAGTGATTATGAGGTTCTCAGTTGGTCATTGAGTCTCCAAATGCAAGTTGGTGGTCTATTTTGCAGGTCATTAGATGTCAAAATTATTCAGTGGTTAGTTCATTTATTCAGTGACTTGGTGATTTCAATGGTTGCATGTTCTCATTATTCTGGCAGTTATGTCTCAAATGGTCAGCAATTCAGTGACATGGTTATCTCAAGTTTCCCAATGTAGCGATTAAGTTATTAGAAGTATGCTGACTTAGTGGGAAAAATTGAATGAAGATCTAATCAATGATTGATCTTTTATCTCGGTACTTGACTGAGGTTAAGAAAATCTTCTAGCAACTTAGAGAATAAAGGTGTTCACGGAGTCTCCAGTCTTAACCATAGTTAAAGGAAATATGTAGTGACCTGGAGATGATTTCAGTCACCTGGTCGCCAGACGAAGGTGAGTTAAGAAAAGATTTTCAGTGAGTGGTTTTCAATGGTTGATTTAATTTTGTTCAGGTGGTTGTCACCTAGTCTCATCTTCAATCAAATTATATGATAACAATTTAGACAAACCCAATGCCCTAAATCTAAAAACTATCCAACCAAAACCAATTTCCATACCATTGCATCAATCATAGACATAGTAACAAGTTTACCAAATCTTCTCACCCAAATCTCTGCAAACTTTTATCTTCTTTTGGTTTTCTAAAAAAGCATAGATCTTTGAAATATTAGCAATCAAAGAAATCATTTCAAAAATTTACTCCATGTGATTTTACCATTAATTCTCTAAGAAATTGAACTGTCGTCATTCAACGGAAAAAATTGAAGTTTGCACCATCTCTGCATCCAGTTTGAATTTGGACTGTTCATCTTATTTTAAAGAAAATCAAATGGTTGTTGCATGATCACAACACCTAAAAGAAATTTATGCGAACATGCGACAATCATTCGATCAAACTGTATTGACGACAATCCTAAAACATGTCATCTGAGACCCACTTGATATCTTGGATTCTTTACCACTGTTAGATCACTCATCTGATGATCACCGTTATTTTTCCTTTATGACTGGACATAAAGTAGGCCATCATGGCCTTGCTACCCATTCAATAGTTGTCACATAATCATATGGTTTAAAAAGAGTCCATGTGCACAAGCAACATCTATTAGATCTTCCATTTGTTGTTGCTACCTTAAGTAACTGGCCCCACTCTGCTTTGACCAATTAAGCATATCCATGTTGGATTACCTGGCAAGCATACATGTAACCCTTATTTACTAAGTGCCATTGCTACTGACATCTTCCACAAAATCAAACCATGGGTTTAAAAATATCCTAGTGACCTTGAGATTTGCTTTGTCCTTTAATCTATTCAGTGACTATGATTCCTTGCTATACTCACGAGCTCTCCAAAACAAATAGAGTCATTTAACTAAAATTTTCTTTAGTCACCAGATCTCTGGGAATGTAAAGGAGGCACCAAATTTTTTAGTGCTTATGAGAATATGTTGTAGTCGTTAGGTCACCAGAAGTTACAATTTGATTATGTGTCATTTTCTTGGCTTACAGCTACTGAATTCAGTTCTGAGTGTGTCAAGTAATGGCAGAAATGACATGATTTTCAGCTTTTCGATCTCTGACGAGTTACTTCATTCAATTCTATAAAATAAATAGAGTTTTTTATCACTTATTGCAAAATACCAAGCATTCAGACAAGCCAAAGTGATAGAATTTTGTTAGATTTTTAGAGCAATTTCAAAATTGAGTACGTTCAAAATTTGTAGAGGAGTTCAAATTTGGAGATAAGATGAGCCAATTATCACTTAGTGGACCCTCTAGCACCAAAGGTGCTAAGGAGAAAGTTAAGGGAAGCTATTTAGATGAATTCCTCATCTTACTGCTAGGGTCATCATAGAATAAGAAGGTTAGTGATCAGTGTTTTGTCGATGAGCTTCCATACTATAGAGATGCTAGAATGCTAGATGTCACTGAAATTTCTTTATTCAAGTACTTTTATAAGAATTTTGATAGTCTGCTCCCTATCTCGAACCCTTTAACATCAGGGTTAGAAAAATTAATAGTTCCAGAGGTCTTCATAGACATAGATGTCTTAATTGTTTTGTCTCATAGCTATGATCCCCTATCTAAAACAATTAGGAAGGGTGATGGTTCTGCACTGGTAACCCTTGACCAAAATTCATTTATGAGAGCTTTTGGTATCCAGGTCCCAATGGCTATGGAGATTAATCTCCAAGCCCTAGCCAATAGATATATTAGGGAGGATATTGTGGTGGTGAAAGAATTCCAAAACTATGTTCCTTGGGAGAATAGGAATTACATTGCGCCCATGCCTAACACAAACCCATTTTTCTACAAAGATCTCTAATTCTATATAAAGTATATTGCATATGGATAATGCAGAGTTCTAGGGGTTTATGGTGGGGAGAGGATCACCTCAAATCTCTTGATGATGGTTTTGGACTCCCAGAGTCTTCATGTGATGAGAGGATATGATTACATAGGATATATAATCGATAGAATGCATGAGGGTTTACTAGTGTTGAAAAACCACATGTCTGGTTCTACACCTAGGTTTATGCACTATTCTTTGTTGATGCATCTCATTTTTTATTTTAATTATGATATCATGAACATGGAGGTCCTTAACCCACAAATGATGTATAAGGGATAGCCAAGTCCAGTATAGTTTTGGATAAGTGATTGGAGTCCATCTTCCTCGAGAAGTGATTTCTATGTATTTGAAAATTGGATAGTTCAGCCTATCCTTCTCAGTCTGGGATTGAATCTTTCAAGGCTGTTCGCTAATATTTTGCACGTGATTAGGCCTTGAATAGAGGTATTTTGGAATCACCTCTATGTGGGGGTAGAAGTATGTGGAAAATATGAGATCTACTCCCGAATCCAAATTCCCAAAGGAGAGATCCAATTTGATCAACCAAGAGGTTAATGCATAATCAAATCAATCTATAGAGAATATGAAAGGTAGAGAAAAACCCTATATTTCCCTATGGTTGAATTATGCTTGAAATTTGAAATAATTGAAATACAAATACTAACCTCAAATTATGAAAAATTTGGAAAATGCCAATTTCTAATGTCTATGTGTACTTTCAAGCAATTCTGCAACCTATTTTAGAGTGGAAATGCCCAGATGAAGAAAACCCATAAATCTTTTGTCTTTCCAATGGTAGGTAGTCTTTGACCCTTATAAAAGGTCAAAGGCTAGATTCTTTATTTGAAGGTCAATTCTGACTTTGTTCCAAATCTACTCTCAGATCCAAAATTTTGCACCTCTACCTGCAAGAAAATTGGGGTTTTGTTTGTATGGGGGGGTTTGCCTTGGTCAAACTCCATTTTGGAAATGAAGCTATGCAATTTGATAGATATGCAATTATATTTCAAATGTAAACAAGTATATTGATATGAAAGCTTGAACACAACAATGGCAAGTGCAAATCAAAACCATGAAAGTAAATACAAAACCTCCATGCTTGTATGCTTGGAATCCACCTTGAGGGAAGAATGAATGGATCTAGAAGATGACCAAAGGATCTTGAAGGAATATCACACCATCATGATGGCTAGATCTAGGGTTTGAATGATGAATCTTGAATGCTCAAATCCTTGATCTTCAATGGAGAACTTGGATAGAGAAGAAGAATTGAATGCTTGCTTGAATGAATTCTTGCTTGAAAGAGAACTTGATGGCTTGTGAATATCTCCTTGAGAGCTCCTTGATCATGAAATTGCTTGGTGAACAATGGATGATCAAATGAGAGAGGAAGGCCTCCTTTTATAGTGAACTAGGGCACAATCTTCTAGAGGGGCCATCTTGGAGAATTAAATCCCAATTAGGTCCTAACCTTTAGAAAATATACCTAGATTAAATGAAATTGAAGGATTTACCATTCTAAAACCTAAAATGGCTGACCCAGAGGTGGGAAAACAAACATCCCCAAAACCTAACACCCAAAAATCAAGGAAATTTGAAATCTAGATAGGAGGGTCAATAATGAAGGGTGCTCCCCTTAATACCACAAGCACATAACATAAATAGAGAAACAACAACAATAATATGCAAGAATAGAAAATTGGCTTCTTATTATCTCCACAAATGTGGAATTACAAACTTTCAAAATTACAATATGAAAAGCCACATGGGCATTCCCTTACAATATTCTGTAGGACAAAGCCTCGAGTCAATACCTAGATCTACTACCCAGAATTGCCTTAGACAACACTACAGGCCTTCTTTATATAGGCAATTTCCACCACCCGAGAAGGTTCTAGAAATTTAGCCCTTAGGGCCAACCAAACTTAGAATTATTTTATTTTACAATTTATTACATCAAAGTCAGCTCAAAATGAGTTTTGAAACCCAAACATAAATTTTGAAGAAAAATTATTTTCTGCCATTTCAGGTGACCCAGCTTCCGAAGACCATAAGTCATCGCCCGTTGACCCGATTGGCTATTATAACCCCATTCTAGAAATGCCACAAAGTGCTCTACAGGCTTGATTGGTGCAAAGCGCCCATTATCCAAAATTTCAACCTCATTCAGGGCCTCTAAAGCCTTCAAAACTGAGTTCAAAGTTTTTGTACCCTGCTGCCAATACCGAAAATCTTCAATATCTTCAAAAATAGACCTGATCTAGCCATGAAACTTTGCTGGCAGGTTGATATGACTGAGATGAACCTCCACATGTAAAATTAGACATTCTGAGATCATAAGACCAACTTACTAAAAAATAGCAAGTTTCCATAAATAGCAACTCTGCACAAGATAGCCCTTATTGAATACAAAAATAGAAATATTTTTGGGTGATGCAAGATTGCTCTTACACCCAGGATGCTCCTGCATCAGAGACCCGGGGTAATTTGAGAAGTGACCCTGTCATGACTCAGGTGTGCAGAGGAAAACCAAGATGGTTAACATCCTCCTTTGTTAGCCATGATGAATCTTCAATAGGTCATCCTTTCCATTTGACCAAATACTCTTCATATGTCCTATTCCTTGTGCTTCTGCCAACACGACTGTCTAGTATGTCTTCAATCTCCTTGATATCTGAACTAGTTGCTAGAATACTCCACTGTGCTGCTGCAACCTCATCTTCAACACCTCCTTCATGATACTCTATCAAATCTGAAATGTTAAACACTAGTGAAATATTCAGCTCACTAGGCAATTCTACCTCATATCCATTTCCCGAATCATGCTCCTTCAATATCTTACATGGTCCAAACTTCTTCATTTTCAACTTGTTATATGTACCAACTGAAAATCGCTCCTTCCACAAATGAACCATGACTTCATCTCCAACCTGAAATTCCTTATGCCTCCTTTTCTCATCTGCCTTAGCCTTATACTATGCATTCATCTTGGTAATATGCTTCCTCACCTCCTCATGGATGTTCTTCAAGTGTTCTACAAAATGCTCAGCTTCAGCACTACTTATTTCTCCTTTATCTATCTTTCTCAATTTAGATGCATTTCTTGGACTACTTCCATATACAGTCTGGAATGGTGATTTACCAGTGCTCCTATTGACAGAATTATTGTATGAAAATTCTGCCTGTGGTAAAATCAAATCCCATCCTATTGGCTTATGTCCAACAAAACATCTCAGTAGATTTCCCAAACTTCTATTCACCACCTTTGTCTGTCCATCAGTCTGTGGATGATGTGATGAACTGAACTTCAAATCTGTCTTCAACTTCTTCCACAATGTCCACCAAAAATATCCAACAAACTTAGTATCTCGATCTGAAACTATGGTCTTTGGCAAACCATGTAGTCTCACCACTTCTCTGAAAAATAATTCTGCTACATGAACAACATCATTAGTCTTCTTGCAGGGAATGAAATGTGTCATCTTCAAAAATCTGTCAACCACCATAAAAACTGAATCATGTCCCCGCTGTGTCCTCGGTAAACCAAGAACAAAGTCTATACTGATATCCTCCCAAGCCTTCTCTGGTATAGGCAATGGCTGATACAACCTTGTATTCTACTTCACTCCTTTCACTATCTGACATACTCTATAACTCTATACAAACTTCATCACATCTTGCTGCAATTGTGGCCAATAATAATTCTCACCAACCAAAGCAAGGGTTTTATCATGACCAAAATGTCCAGCCAATCCTCCACTATGCTTCTCTTTGATGAGATTCTCCCTCATAGAACTTCTTGGAATGCACAAATGACTCCCTCTGAATAGCATATCATCCTAGATGATGAAATTCAGCCATTTCATCCTATCTAGAGTAACAGGCTCTTTACAAACTTTCCAAGCTCCACCAAAATCAGGATCCTCTGGATACAAATTCTTGAGTTCCTTGAACCCAACCACCTCAATCTGCATCTCTATCAGCAATAGTTGCCTTCTGCTAAGAGCATCTACAACCCTGTTAGACTTTCCACTTCTATGTTTCAAAACAAATGTACAACTCTGCAAAAACTCAACCCATTTCAAATGCCTCTGATTCAACTTTCCTTGAATATTCAAATATTGCAAAGCTTGATGATCAGTATACAAAACAAAATCCTTAGGAAGTAGATAGTGTCTCCACTTCTTTAATGCCTTAACTATAGCATAAAATTCCTGATCATAGATAGAATATTTTCTCTTGGCATCATTTAACTTCTCACTAAAATAAGCAATAGGTTTACCTTCTTGTCTCATAACAGCTCCTATTTCAGTACCACTAGCATCACAATCTACTTGAAACACTTTATTAAAATCTGGAAGTGCTAAAATAGTTTGTTCTGTAACTTTTTATTTTAACAATTGAAAACTCTTTTTTGGCCCATTAGTCCACTTAAACTCTTTTCTATACCCTCTCATTGTTTCAGTCAAGGGTCCATAAATACTGCTAAATTTTTTGATAAATTTTCTGTAAAAGCTAGCCAAACCATGAAAAGATCTTACCTCAGTAGCACTCCTTGGAGTAGGCCATTCAAGGATAGCCTGTACCTTCTCTGGGTCTATTTTTAGACCTTTCACTGAAACTACAAATCCCAAATACACTAATTCTTTCTTCACAAAATTGCACTTCTTCAAATTAATCAACAATTTCTCATCTCTCAACTTCTCAAACACCATACAAATATGCATCATGTGTTCCTCCAATGTCTTACAAAAAATCAAAATATCATCTAGGTAAACAATGACAAACTTACTCAGAAATTCTTTCAGAACCTCATTCATGAGCTGCATGAAAGTGCTTGGTGCATTGGTTAGCCCAAAAGGCATGACTAACCACTCATACACTCCTTCCTTTGTTTTGAAGGCAGTCTTCCATTCATTTCCTTCTCTGATCTGAATCTGGTGATATACACTCTTCAGATCTATCTTTGAGAAATACACAGCTCCACTCAAACAGTCCATAATATCATCCATTCATGGCAATGGAAACCTATACTTGATTGTGATCTTATTTATTTCTCTAGAATCTATAGACATCCTCCATTATCTATTCTTCTTTGGTGCTAATACCACTGGTACAGAATAGGGACTCAGACTTTCTCGAATCAACCCCTTCTGCAATAACTTGTATACTTGTCTATTCAACTCTTCACTTTCTGCTGGTGTCATTTTGTGTGCTGCCTTGTTTGGCAAACTGGCTCCTAGAATCAAATCCATCTGATGACTGATCTTCCTTACTGGTGGTAATCCATCAGGTACATTATCAGATACAATATGCTGAAACTCATTCAACAAATCTACAACCTCTATAGGTACATCCTCTACTTCTTTACCAACTTTTGGAATTAAAGAAAAACACACATGCTCATGCCTCATACCATCTAGGAATTTTCTTCCATCAACAAATGTTATTCTTGCATTACCACATACCTTTTCTTCGGTCTCCTTCAATGGCTTTAGCTTATGTCGCACTCCATCCTTTGTTAGGGAATAGGTATTCGCATGACCATCATGTACAGCACATTTGTCAAACTGCCATGGTCTACCCAACAACATATGACATGCATCCATAGATATTATATCACATAGTACCTCATCTTGGTACCCACCGATCTTGAACTTTACCAGGCACTGTTCACTAACCATGACCTTGTGGTCATCCTGCACCCAGGTAATCCGATATGGATGTGGGTGTTTCTGTCTCTTGAGCTTCAACTTTGTCACCATCTCTTCTAACACCAAATTGTTAGTGCTTCCACTATAGATAAACACATCACAACATTGACCCTCACACTTGCATCTAGTGCAAAATAGGCTCCTCCTTTGTTCAGGTTCATTCTCACCACTCAGCAGGACTCCTCTGTTAATTAGCATTTCTCCTTTTTTAGCATCTTTTGAATTTGATGATCTGGCATCTTTGTCTACATGTGCAACTCTGGTTTGGCCTTCATTTCTCCTGTCTGTTCTACCTTGGCGCTGAGGACATTCAAATGCCCTATGACCTTCTTCTCCACAGTGAAAACATGTTCCATGGAAGCCTCCTCTTCCAGATCCTTGTCCTCTTCCTCTTCCTCTCTGATCTCTATTATTCTGATCTTGGAAACGATTGGAATCGTTTCCTCTCTAATTCTGGCTACTACTGGCCTCATCCCTCTTTTTCTGATCTTCATTTTGGCCACCATATGACCGTCCACCATATCTTCCACCATGACCTCTTCCATTTTGTCTGCTCTCAAACTTCTTGTTCAACTTTTCCTCTACTTTTAGGGCAAACTGGTATGCCTCCTCAACATTGTTCATTCGAACCAGATTCAACTCCTCTTGAATGCTTGGCCTTAACCCATTAAGGTATCGGGCAACTTTCTCCTTATCAGCTTCTGCATGGCCTGTTCTAATGAGGAGTCGATAGAACTCTTCTGTATACTCCTAAACAGATCTTCCTGCTTGCTTCAAACTTTGCATTTTCTTTAGTAGGTCAAGCTCATAATCAACAAAAATGAACTGTCACTTCAATTTATCCACCATTCGATTCCATCTTGTGATTTTATCTTTCCCTCTTCTATTTCGCTCTAACTGAATTTCTTGCCACTAGATCTTCGCATGACCCTTTAGTCTGGCCTTCACAAATTTGATCCTATCAGGATCCTCAACATCTTCATACTCAAAATATTCCTCACATTCATTGATCCAGTCAATCAATTCCTCCGGGTTAATATTTCTAGAAAATGTAAGAACCTCAATCTTAGATCTTTTCCCAATCTTGGAAATCGCTCGAAAAAGTCTTTCTTCCTCTTGGTTCACAATTTCAGCTTCTCCTTCTTGATATTCTTCTTCAGCTTCATCCTTGCTTTCATCTCTGACTTTAAGATTCATTCATCTGTGAATCTCTTTTTGCAATGCTCGCACTTGTCTCTGTAGCTCTCTAACCTTAGGTGTCACAACACCAGCTCTTCCGCCACGTTCTCTTCATGGAGGCATTTTCATGATGCATTCTGAAACCCTAACCACGGTCCTGGTGCAAACTACCTCATAGTCAGTGATCTGTTTACACACTCAAGCACTCCTACTCTGATACCACTTGATGAAAGGTGCTCCCCTTAATACCACAAGCACATAATAGAAATAGAGAAACAACAACAATAATATGCAAGAACAGAAAATTGGCTTCTTATTATCTCCACAAATGTGGAATTACAAACTTTCAGAATTACAATATGCAAAGCCACATGGGCATTCCCTTACAATATTCTGTAGGACAAAGCCTCGAGTTAATACCTAGATCTACTACCCAGAACTACCCTAGACAACACTACGAGCCTTCTTTATATAGGCAATTTCCACCGCCCAAGAAGGTTCTAGAAATTTAGCCCTTAGGGCTGACCAAACTTAGAATTATTTTCTTTTACAATTTATTACATCAAAGTCAGCTCAAAATGAGTTCTGAAACCCAAATAGAAATTTTGAAGAAAAATTATTTTTCACCATTTCAGGTGACCCAGCTTCCGAAGACCATAAGTCATCGCCCGTTGACCTGATTGGCTATTATAACCCCATTTTGGAAATGCCACAAAGCACTCTAGAGGCTTGAATCATGAAAAGCATCTATCACCCAAATTTTCAACCTCATTTGGGGCCTCTAAAGCCTTCAAAACTGAGTTTGAAGTTTCTGTACCCTGCTGCCAATACCGAAAATCTTCAATATCTTCAAAACTAGACCTGATCTAGCCATGAAACTTTTCTGGCAAGCTGATATGACTGAGATGAACCTCCACATGTAAAATCAAACATTCCTAGATCGTAAGACCAACTTACTAAAAAATAGTAAGTTTCCATAAATAGCAACTCTGCACAAGATAGCCCTTATTGAATACAAAAATAGAAATATTTTTGGGTGATGCAAGATTGCTCTTACACCCAGGATGCTCCTGCATCAGTCAAGGACAAGCTCAAACTTGACTAAGTTAGGATCAAGGTCCACTATGACCCCATAAGGTTGACTTTGACCTTGTGGTCAAAAACCTTAGTATCTTGGCCCAGAATGCTAGGAAATGCATAAATAAGGTGAAATCAGAGGGAGAAAGAAGTAGAATAGTGGGATAAAGTCAAATTCAAGCAGAGTGCTAATTAAGGTGCTTGAAATGACCCTAGACCACTCACTCAAAAGGCTAAACACTCTTAACATGGAAGTGCTTCCATTTTAAGATGATACATTAAGCTCCCACTTTAGCAAGAGTATGTACTCGATGTAAACTCTTAGTAAAGGAGAAGAAAGAGATGATCCAAGTGGCTTCACTACAAGATAGACTAACACTTAGCTAAGGACACAAGCCCCCAGACTAAGGATTCTAACTCAACATACATGCACGAGGGTGCGAAAAACAAAAGGACACAAAAGAGGGGTTAGTACTAAAACAAACCCAAATCAACTAGCATAAGAAACCTTTATAAGAAACATTTCTTATACTAACATCATATTTGGAAAGCTATCATAAAAGAATAAATGATCACATAAGAAAGACAAGAAGAAAACTATAAATAACATAGCTTCATGATCCAGTCCTACTAGCATGAAAGTGAAAAGAGAGAAAGGAAAAATAGTGATTACCTCACCTAGTAAGATGCCCACCTTACTATGAATCACCCTAGAGGGAGAGCCCAACATGTTCACTCATAAACTATGTTTGCAATTGTAATGCATCTTTTGATGGCTTCTGGAATACCCATAGATCCACCTTCTTGTATCACTATGAATATCAAATGTGTGTCTCCTCAGGATTTAGCAACTTATGTGCATTACCTTCGGAAGATTTAGCATATAAATGCGTGTCTTTTCAGGATTTACCAACTTATGTGCATTACCTTCCAAGATTTAGCCTATTGAATTTTTTTTTAAAAATGCGTGTCTCCTCAGGATTTAGAAACTTATGTGCGTTACCTTTGGAAGATTTAGCATATAAATGTGTGTCTTTTCAAGATTTAGCAACTTATGTGCATTACCTTCCAAGATTTAGCATATTGAAAAATAAAAAAGTATAGTACTAGGGAGGCCCTATATATGCCCCCCTCCTTAATATGGAAAAAACATACTATTTTGACATGTTAAGGAAAGAAAAGAACAAGGATAAAGCCTGCTTCAACATCAAGACAATATCCACAAACGATACCCAGTCCAAGCCAAGAAGGTCACAACTCCTATGATGCCATGGAAGGGATGAATGTAAAGAGATATCATGCAAGAAGTGAAGAGTGAGTAACCCTTATAAGGGATAGCACACTATTCAGTTTCCAAGGTGAGAGATATAACAACCATGGAAACCCAATGCCAAACAATAAAAGAGGTTTTTATCAAGGACATAGATTCTCAATGCAAACCAAAAATTTCATGTATGATTGGATATCACATAATAGATAGATATTGCTTAACTGAGGAAAGAGGTGAATCTCAGAAAGACAAAAAAGAAGGAGATATCATCCTTGCCCCCCAAGTGTAGGAACAAAGATGGAAGAGGATACCTACTTCACAATGCAAGGAGATATCTTGCTTAGCAACAATGTATACTATATTCTTAGCGAGGGATATTCACCCCTACATCCAAGAATATAGATAATCATGAGAAAGGATATGTCACTCATGGAAAATGATCCTCAATGAAAGAGATCTTATCAACAAGACCCCCACCAAAGAGGAGTGCTTTAGATAAGATATCATCTTTCAAAGGCAGGAACAAAGATTCCATCATCAAGCCCCTTGCAAAGAAGAGGAAGAGGAATCTTTGGAATGAGGGAAATAACTCTAAGACCAAAGAAAGGATAAGAGTTTATAAAGAACATAATTTGTAACATAGAGAGGAGGTGATGACCCAGGACAACAACTTCTCATAAAAAGATTATCCATAGTCAAAACATCTGTCCATATGATGAAATAATATTGCAATATAAGCGAAGACCACTAGGCTAAGGAAAGCAATTCCCTAGACAAAGAGAAAGAAGGAAGGACCTTTCCACCTAGGGATAGAGACAAGGGACACCTTCTCAAAATAAATGTTTTAGAAAAGATATCTTGAATGAGATCCTTGGATGGTTATAAGCATAATGCAAAACCATAGACAAATAGGAGAGAAAGAATACCAATTAAGTTGAAGACATAATATATGCTAAAAGCCTAATGGATCCTAGGAGACTGGATGAAAATGCACCTCTTTCTCCCCAGTCATGAGACAAGAGGGGAAGGACATATATATTATATCTAAAGGAGTGGAATCCCCTATATCAAAATTATGAAGGAATTGTAAAACTGCACGAGAGTGAGATATAATTCCTAAAGCAACTCTTTCTCTAACATATAACTTGAAATGTTTACAATCAAAAAGTAAATGTTTGTTACTATAATGAAAAGGACATTTGTATTTGTATAGAGCATCTATCGACATAGGTCTAAATATTTCCTTCTTGGAATTCATTAGCTCAACATATACCTTCTTAGCGACTTCTTGATGAGTATTAGGGTTATCTAATATAGGTGTGGGGAGAAGAATGTGAAGAGGAGGATGATGATCAACACCACCTACCTTGACTTGAGATTTTGAACAACCAACACCATACATATCCGGTTTAGGGGGTATATGAACTAGAAACCTAATACCATGCTCATTAACTCCTAGCCATAAACCTTTATAACCTTGTTTAGTCACCATATTATATCTAGTAGTGTACATACTATGTAAAGCTTCTATAGGAGGTGATTGTTTATCATGTTCATTAGTAAAGGTTGCATATGGTGGGATAATAGGTTTTGAAGAAGTTTCTTTACCCTTTCCTTTAATATCATCATGAATAGGGGAAGATAAATCAAAGAAATCTTGCTCATCTACATCTTGAGCTATAGCTTGAATCCCATCATAAGTACGAGGAGAGAGAGGATGAATAGATGGAGAATTAGGTAGATTAGGAATGATAGGATTAGGAAGATTAGGAGATGGTTTGTCATCTACCAAATTCTTCACATAATCCAAAAGATTAATAAAGCTACCACATAAATCTCTAAGAAATTTTTTGAATGTAGGCAGACTAGTGTCGGTCAACTTCACAAAAGTATAGGCAAAAGAAAAGTGAAGGGTCATCAACATAATGAAGTGAATGATACTCTCATAAACATCATAGGTATTATAAAGAGATTCTAAAAGAAGAGTAATAAAGAACATGACCATGTACCAAAACATCTTAACAATCTCCATAGTAAATGAAATGCAAGAAATGTTTTTGTATTTTATTGAATATATAGATTTTTTTGGATTTTTGAATTTAAAATGCAAGAGCATAAACTAGATCTAATCTAAATGCAAGAAAGGACCTAAAATCTAACACAATAGGGCATCCAATTCCATAAAAGAAAAGGGGTAAGTATGTCGGGTTCACCAAAATGAATAGAGGTATTTTGGAATCACCTCTATGTGGGGATAGACGTATGGGGAAAATATGAGATCTACTCCTAAATCTAAATTAGCAAAGGAGAGATCCAATTTGATCAACCAAGAGGTTAATGCAAAATCAAATCAATCTATGGAGAATATGAAAGGTAGAGAAAAACCCTATATTTCACTATGGTTGAATTGTGCTTGAAATTTGAAATAATTGAAATACAAATACTAACCTCAAATTAGGGAAAATTTGGAAAATGCCAATTTCTAATGTCTGTGTGTACTTTTAGGCAATTTTGAAACCTATTTCGAACTAGAAATGTTGAGATGAAGAAAACCCAAAAATCTTTTGTCTTTCTGATGGTAGGTAGTCTTTGACCCTCATAAAAGGTCAAAGGCTAGATTCTTTATTTCAAGGTCGATTATGAATTTGTTTGCAGATCTCAAAAGTTTATCGAAAAGGGTATCCAAATCTACTCTTAGATCCAAAATTCTGCACTTGTACCTACAAGAAAAAGGGGGTTTTGTTTGGATGGGGGGGTTTGCCTTGGTCAAACCCCGATTTGGAATCAACCTTAATATTGAAATTGAAATGGAGAATGCTAGCAAGTAGTAGAAATTGATCTACCAATGAAGCTATGCAATTCGCTAGATATGCAATTGTATTTCGAATGTAAACAAGTATATTGATATGAAATCTTGAACACAACAATGGCAAGTGTAAATCAAAACCATGAAAGTAAATACAAAACCTCCATGCTTGTATGATTGGAATCCACCTTGAGGGAAGAATGAATGGATCTAGAAGATGAACAAAGGTTCTTGAAGGAAGATCACACCATCATGATGGCTAGATCTAGGGTTTGAATGATGAATCTTGAATGCTTGAATCCTTGATCTTCAATGGAGAACTTGGATGGAGAAGAAGACTTGAATGCTTGAATGAATGCTTACTTGAATGGATTCTTTCTTGAAAGAGAACTTGATGGCTTGTGAATATCTCCTTGATCATGAAATTTCTTGGTGAATAATGGATGATCAAATGAGAGAGGAAGGCCTCCTTTTATAGTGAACTAGGCCACAATCTTCGAGAGGGGCCACCTTGGAGAATTAAATCCCAATTAGGTCCTCACCTTTAGAAAATATACCTAAATTAAATGAAATTGAAGGATTTACCATTATGAAACTCAAAATGGCTGACCCAGAGTTAGGAAAACAAACATCCCCGAAACTCGACACCTAGAAATCAAGGAAATTTGAAATCTAGACAAGAGGGTGAAGGATGAGCTTGAACTTAACTACATCAAGATCAAGCTTGACTTTGACCCCATAAGGTCAACTTTGACCTTGTGGTCAAAAACCTCAATATCCTGGCCCAGAATGCTAGGAAATGTAGAAATAAGGTGAAATCAGGGGGAGAAAGAAGCAGGATAGTTGGATAAAGTTAGATTCAAGAAGAGTCCTAATCAAGGTTCTTGAAATGACCCCAAACCACTCAATCATAGGGCTAAACACTCTTAACATGGAAGTGCTTCCATTTTAAGACAATACAGGATTTAACAATTTATTGATAAGTGGACCAAGGGTCATAATTGGGGAGATATTTAATATGAAAAAGGTTATACTATGATTAGTGTATATGGATGTCATTAGCCCCCCCACATGCTACCATTCTTTGTTCAACCTAGAGTGGCATTTTTAGAGTTCATCTAGCAACTTATGCCGACCAATAAGAAGCACCTGACTGCATATAGAAAAGGAACTTTTACTCCTAGGCTCTTTGGAGTGCATAGTCTCACAATAGGAAAGAATGCCTTCAGTCAGGTAAATGATTGGTTAGGACAATTCAGAATGTATGCTTCTTCCTATAGATATGTTGATACAGAGGGATTTCTATATTTTGCCAAAAAATATTATATGCCTAACATCCCTTTCAACAAGAGACATGAGGAATATCTTGAGGAAGATGTATTAAGAAATATAATAGATGAAGAAGAAGTGGTAAGAAGATCTGACCAAATACATGAGTTATATGCTATGGATAAGTAATTGAAGTTAAAGGGATTGGAATTTAGTGGTTTCTTTCCTACATTGGCTTATCTCCAAAGGCTAGAGCAGATGATGGTCCAATTCAATACCCTGATGAGGACTTTTGAGGATCAAATTGATGAGAAAGAAAGAAGAAAGAATGTAAATTCAGAGTCTAAATGTGATGATGATAGTTATGATGGCTTCTCGGTGCACATCATCCCTACTTTGGAATAGATAATATCTAAGAAACATGACACTGGTTAGAATGTAGTTGTTGACCTAGCTGACCTACATAGGTCCCAGCACACCAGTGAACCTCCTACAAAAAAAAAATTGCTAACTGGAGAATCTTCTCAGGTAAGAAAAATGGATAAAGTGGTAGCCCTCTTCATTGGAAAAGGTTTTCATAACAACCACTTGAGGAAGAAGATAAGAGAGAAGAAAACAAAAAAAAAACTTGAAACAAAAGATGTTGAATTGCCATTGGCTCTGTGCCAAGATGAGAGAATGTTAGAACAAGATGCATTCTTGAAGGATGACAATTTTATTTAGTCAGATGAATTCAAGAGCTTCTTAATATGGCATAAGAAACAACAAGTTGCATCAAGTGTTCATATCATTGAAGAGGGTCAGCTTCCTGATGAAGCAGTACAATTAGTAAGTGAGTATGACCATGAGACTGAGAGAATCAACCTAGAGAAAGCTAGAGAACTGGTTAGAGCTAGCAATATGCTACTGCTGTCTGGGTGGTATTTATATTCAAATTTTATTATTGATCAAATCAAGAGACAAGAGGATATAAAATTATCCTTAGAGACCCAAGTAGGTGAGATTATTAGAGGTTTTGGATATAGCCCATGGAATCAAGCATTGGCTCTATGGAGCCTATATCCTAAGGATAAGAAGCCTCAAATCTTGAATGTCAAAGAGAAAATTCATGGTGACAAAATTGTATGGTCAATCCATAATATAGGAGATCTTGAGATATCTCAGGTGTTAACTCATTTTTCTAGACTTAATGAAGACAAAACAAAGCAATTATCTGAGAGGTATGGTTCTTTGTTAGAGGACTATAGTGCTCTTTTAAAAGATAGAGATATCTGAATAATGAAAGAAAAGGCATTGGAGAAATATTTAGAAGATTTAGAGAAGAAGATAATAAATACTCCCATAGCTAACCCTACACCACTTGAACAACCTATAGTACTTGAAAATAAAGGTGTAAATGAAGAAGAAGTTGTTGTAGATATAGAAAAGATAAAATTGGAGAAGAATAACACTATTTTACAAGCCTTACTAAAGATTTTATAGCACAAGATTGATGTATTAAAAGATAAATGTGATTTGGTTTTCAATGCTTATAATAAATTACCTGAACTACAGGTGGAGGTGAATAGTTATGTTTCAATTTTGAAAGCATATTATGCAACTTGGTCAGTCAGAGCTACACTTTTTGAAAGATTGGCAATAGTGCAGTCTTTAAGAAATGATATACCAGAGATTGTTCTACAAGTAGGTGAAGAAATAAATAGAATTAAGGCCATATTGCACTTTTTAAAGGCAAGGAAAATCTGATTGAGGCTAAGATAGCCATGCTTAGCTCAGATTTTAATAGGTTCATTCCTCCCATTAAAGATGCAAATGGTGCAATGAAGAACCTTGAGCAATGGAGATCAGACTTTGATCCTTTCTCACCTAGGAAAGAGGCATTTCTTGATGAAAATAGTGAAGTAGATATGGAGAGGTTTAATAACACTCTGAATGAAGCCATAAAGGTAGAAATGGAGCTCACCAAATTTGTAGCAGATGTCAAGATGATCATAGACACCAGATGGGAGAGACAAAAAACACAGTTGCAACATGTCCAGAGTTATAAATGGCCAACAAAGAAAGAAGTAATTGGATGGGATGACCTTACAAAGCCCAAGAACATCAAATCTACTGCACGTGACTTTGATATTTTGGATGATGAGAAAAGAGGACACCTAGACTAGTTGACACCTGACCTTAGAGAACAGGCATGATAAGCTATCAATAAGAATGGTGTAAGTTAGCTAGAATGGTGGTCACCATATCTCACAACAACTCAAGAAGCTATCATGAATATCTACAGATAGAGGTTTCACTAATCAATGAGCCAGGAAATAGAACACTCCAAAATATTTGTGTCTTTCCATTGCCTGAACACTTATTGTAATTTGTTTTATATGCTTTTTTAGGTTTTGAGCTCCAACCATCCGTAGCTTGTTGCATTCTCATTGATAAGATAATTCCAAGATGGTTGAGTTATTTACAGCCTATAGCCTCATTTTGTAAAGAGTTAGAAAAATATAATTGAAAAACTAAGTATAATTGCTATAAAGCAGAGTACTAAATTTTATGTCTAAGCTTCAGAGCATGAATCTTTGTATGTAATTTATAGGTCCAATTTTATACAAATACACTTCAATTTGTGTCTCCTATTATTGTTGTCTCTTTACTTGTATGTCTAGTCTTGTATGAATGAAGATCTTATTGATGGTTGATCTTTAATCTCAATACTTGACTTAGGTTAAGAAAATGTTCTCACAACTTGGACAATAAAGGTCTTCACACAGTCTCCAGTCTTAACCATAGTTAAATTAGTGTCCACTTTTAGATATACTATATAATCAGTAATTATTCAAAGGTTAAACCTAGTTGAGCATGTGGATCTTGAAAATGAAGAACAATCTTATCCAATCCTCAACAATTAAGCATTTCTTTTGTCTGAATCAGTATTAGTAGCCATACTGTTCAAGTAGTTTTTCAAGCACTATTATTCATATAAGAATAATCCCTAACATATTCAAATTACAAATAGACATGACCAATGTCCTGAAGAGGATATCATTATCCATAAATACAATAAAATATGGTAAAATAATTGGCATACATGTAATTGTGGAGTTGCTTGAAAGAGTATTCTTTGATTCAAACAATGAACCCTTAACTAAAGTGTCACCCACTACAAGTGTGTTAAATTGTTCTGGCAAAATGACAAAGGTTTTATGCACACCATCAGAAATTTCTTGATGATATTTTGTAGTTGTAGTGTGGTTTTGTTCAATAGATACTAATGATACAATTTGAAAACATGCATCCTTGATGCAGATACCATACATTATTTGAGTAATTGCTCCTTTTGTTGACAAGGCCATTTTTTTTACCTATTTAATGGCAGATAGTTTGATATTAGTAATCAAAACTATATCATTAATGTATACACTATATTTTTGATTGATGCATTCTTGAAAAAAATAGGTTTAATAATATTGTGAATGAAGGCATAAACATAGAAATGGTCATCAGAAAATTTGTAAGAAATGTCAAGATGATAACATACACTAGATAAGAGAGACAAAAAACATAGCTACAACATGTCTAGCTGCAACTAGTGAATTAATGGTACTTGACGTATTGATAGAAACAACAATTCCAATCAAATCTACTAGTGAATTAACTGGAAAAGTTTCAAGATAAATGGTAATAAAATACTAAATGATGACCATTCATTCATTGATTCTCCATTACCATTTGGTGGAATACTACTTTGCAAGCCAGTGTACTTACAGAAGTTTGAAAGATTTATATCAAAATATTAGGAATACATATAGAACCATTTAAACACTGATTCCTATAAAAATTAACAAATCCATTGCTGGCCAGTGCCTTATCCATTGGGCAACACCTTCACTACAAGATTGTTACACATAAGCAAATATATTAAACTTTTTATTAAATTGCCCTTTTAAAATGCTATCACCCTATGGTGGATTTTATCAAAAGAATCCTAGATTCATATTACTTACTCATATCCTTATGTCAAACTTAAATAATTTATGCCATGTCTAAAGCTTATTTAATCTAATCATAAATCAGAGCTGAAGAACATAAACATACACAGAGAGAAAATCTATGCAATGATTTTCAATAATTCATAGCTCAAAAAGAAATACACACAGGAAAGATATGAACTTTGGATTTTATTCAAATGCCATATCAATATCATGTATACAAAATCCTTTAAAGTGAAAATTGTCTAGATTTAACTTGAACTAGCAATATTGCTTTCTTACAAAAATATGCCTAATATAGTCTACCGTATCCTAGACTCAAAACTTGTCACTAAAATTGATATTCTTTCTTACAATGATCCTGGTAATCCTTTTATAGAAACAAGGATTGCATACAAGCTTCACATCTTTCTTACAAAAGACAAAAAGAGTTTGTCATATAAGACAAAAAGGCAAATATAACACCTTCTTGTTACAATTTTACAAAAAAATTGCAGAGATGAGTGCCAAAATTTGCAACAAGTCCCAAGGTCAGTTCAACTTATGCCAGGTGTATCATTCGTACTTTCTTTAACTATCTGAAGTTTCTAGCATTGTCTATTCTTCTTTTAAGAGATTTGGGCATTGCCACTTGTTGCTTCCTCTGCAGATATCTCCTCTTCTTTCTCACTCTCTACAAAATATGTTGCCTCCCAAGATGTAAAAGTATCCTCATTTGGCCAATTAAAAGCCAGAATCTCATCCCTTTTTGGTAGGATCTTGTCCCAACTAGTAATCACTTGGTGTGCCTCAGTTATTACTTTAGTGAAGTGTAATCTAGCATCTTGCAGCATTTCAATTATTTGTATAAAAGGGGTATTATCTTCTCTACCCAAAACAATATCTATTTTAGCTAACACCCCATTATCAATCTGTTCCAACCACTGTTCCTTATCCTTTATGGTTCCATCAGCTTTGACAAGACTAGGGAATACTTGGAAATTGTCTTGAAGATATCTAACTCTTATGAGTTTTGCCTTCCTCTTCAGCCCCTCCCTATTTACTTCAAAATCAAAAAGTGTTTGAACAATTCTATAAGTATTTTCCAATTGAACATTCTCAGTACCTTGATCTTTACTTAAATCAAAAAGGGATTTCAACCTATTTTCTCTAGGAGCTCACTGATCCAAAATTGGAGCTATAGTGGCTAACTCTTTCTTAAAAGAGATCACAATGTCAGCCAATTGCTTAGTACTTTTATAAATTTCTTTAGTTTTCACATTAGCAACAAAGTGTAAAATAGTATCTTTTATTCTCTTCTCATATTTCTTCTTTTCTCGTTGTTCTATTTCTTCATTGCTCATGGAAGTAGGAAAAGGGGATAAAGGATATTCAACAATGGGACTTGAAGAAGAAGGCCCAGTAGGGGAAGAGAAAATTTTCAACTATCTTGGTGATTGAAATAGACCTTCTTCTCCCAACCTTTTCTTCAAGTCTATAGTTATTTTTCCCTTCTCAAACATTCCATGTTTTAAATCCCCATATGCTTTTAGCATTGTTTCAAACCTTATTTTGAACTCCTCCTTTTCCTTAGCTTCCTTCTCTGCTACCTTTTCTGCAAGTTGAGCTATGGCTACCACCATACTTGATGCTTCAATCATAGATGTGTCAGTAACCCTTTTTACTATAAGGCCACTAGTGAGATCACCTCTGGTAATTTTCTTTCCCATGTTCTTTTCTTCCTTTTTCAAAAACCACATGACCAAGACCTAATGGTCATTAATATAAGCAACTCCCTTAATGGCCTGTTATGCATCTTCCTTGGTCTTGTGCATAGGACTAGTTTTTTTCCTAACTGCATCAAGGACCACTGCATCTGTTATATCCCATTCTAGGAGGATAAGTACTCCTGCATTTATGACCAATTCTCTCCCTTGCTCTGGAGTATTTTTCTCAAATTGTTTTGTCATTTCCTTCCTTACTTCAATCTCTATGATTTTGAGATCCTTATCTGGATTCTCCTTATGCCTCTTTTCACATGTTTCTTCATACTGATGCATATTCAACTTCCAAAGAAATTGCATAAAATCCCTAGCCTTCACAAAGTCATCATCAGCTAGAAATTCATCACATGCTTGCTTGACTATAGGATCTAGCTCCGTACCTACCATCTATCCTAATGTTAAGCCTAGCTTAGGCTCTCTTGGTTGCTCTAGCACTCCTTCATTAATCTCTTCATAAGTCATAAAAATTTGACCTTGAGAGCCCATTTGTTGTGCTTCCTCTATAATCTCTTGATCATCCTTGATAATTAAAGGTGATTGGGAAGGAGAGTACTCTTCTTCTGCATCTTGGGGCCTCTCTTCTAACTTTTGTTTTTTGGTTGGAGATGAGAAATCAAGAATATTCTCAATTGATTGTTCCTGAGGTGTGTCTTTAATATCCACAACCTCATTTTGTTTCTTCATCTGTTGTGATTTAGAAGGGACATCCTCCTTCTTTGTTTGTACTCTCCTCTCAAATTCTGGGATTATGACATTGTAACCAATCTTTTTTTGCACTGTAAACTTTCCAGGAGGTAGCATCTTTGCAAATGTAGTTTTTCTCAATATTGACTGAGCTTTCTCTGGGTTTTCACTAATGAATTTCTCTTTCTTCTCATTTAGGGTTTGATAGATCTCTTTAAAATTTTCCATGAGAGTATCTATCTTCTTCCACATAGGATTTATGGTGTTTAGGAGATCATATCTTGGATCAAATTGTCTAACAAAATCTAATGTCTTTTTATATACTAACCACTTTTCTTTCTTAACTTCATGATCCTGTAATCTTGGGAAATTTTTGATAATATCCTCAGGAAAGTTGAAAATGTGGTTTATTGCTGGACACTTGACCCTCCTTTTAAACATTTCATTATAAAACCCCTCTAGGTCTGTTGTCCTAGCAATTGTAGTAGCCATATGATATGGTTCCAGGAACTTATCCATATGAACCCATCCACCTTTTGTAATTACAAACTAGTGTGAAATTGTAATGTTTGGTAACAGAGTTCCTCTACCTTTTCCTATAAGAGTGTTCTCCTCAATATCTCCCAGTTGTCTAAAGAATTTTGCAATACCAACCTTAAGGGGAACTTGATATGGCAATATAAAAGGAGCCCCTCTAAAACTATATAATCTAATAATAATAGAATAAGGATAGAAAATGACATTCCCCCAATTATGTACTATTTTGAGGTCTTTGGCAAATTTTTTTGGCCTAATAAGCTTGGCCAAGGCAGTTGGGATTCTTGGGTTCTCATGAACAAACAATAGTCTCAGTCTAGCTACAAAACATTTATCAAATTGTATAAAACTACTATCCTTCCTATCCCAAGTCATTTTGAGGTTCCACAATTGGACTGGCATGTCCTCACCATCCCTATGTTTTGACAAAACCATCTCCTACTTAAAATAACTAGCACCTTTGAATAAAAACATATACATCATGAACGAATACCAGCAAAATGGCTTATCAAATTTTCTTTTTTGGATTCCTATTAATCCATTATGAATCAATTCAGAAATAAAAGGGGCATAATCAAATGTAATTGGTAGGTGTGAATGTAAAATCAGAACCATCATATACATCAAGTGTATTGGCATTTTTTCTTCAGCATCTTCTCCAAAGATCTGACATAGTGACCAATATGCACCTCTTGCTCTAACATCAAAATAATCATTTTGAAAGGCTCCTGTGTACTTGGCCCTATGACAACCAATTTTCCAACCTTACCACAGAATTCCTTCATGGGATGATTTCTGAGGTAATTCCTTTGTGCATCATATACTTCCCTCAACTCTTCAAAATTGATTTTTTCTAAGTCATTGGATGGTTCACTTAACCTAAAAACCATCCTGATTTCTTCAGCAGAGACTTTCATTAACAATTTCCCTCTAGCAACCTGAACCATTAGGTTTGCATCTAGGAAAACACTGGGCACTACAGGCTTCCCTGGGTCAAATTGCCATATATTACTGGTAGGAACAAGACCATTTCTTTGGTTGTACCCTATTGTGAATAATGTCAAACCAATGATATCAGAGACACCACTCACATTGAGTATACCAATCTTAGCATCCCTAATATAGTTACCTGTATCATAAAATCCATCCTTTACCTTAACCCTAGGTTCCTTTGGCATTAATTATTTGACTTTGACCAAATTAATTGTCAAACTAGATAACAGTTGTAGTAAATCTTCATATAGACCTCTCTTACTATAATCAGTTTTTCCAAACAACTCCTTCTTAGGAGGCCTCTTTAGGGTTTTAATTTTATACAATTGGTGCAAAAGAAACACTGCAGAATTGCAAGGATTTTTAATAAGAAAAGGAAATGCAAATATTTACCAACCTTTATCTCAAATTTCTCATGAAATGGTAATCAGTCTCTACAAATCTTCTCACCCAACTCTCTACAAACTTTTATCTTCTTTTGGTTTTCTTAAAAAGCATAGATCTTTGAAATATTAGCAATCAAAAGCAATCATTTTAGAAATTTACTCCTCATGATTTCACCATTAATTCTCTGAGCAATCAAACTGTCATTGTTCAACAGGAAAAATTGAATTTTGCACCATCTCTGCATCTAGTTTGAATTTGGACCATTGATCTTATTTTAAAGAAAATCAAATGGCTGTCACATGATCACAACACCCGAAAGAAACTTATGCGAACATGCAACAACCGTTCGATCAAATTGTATCGACGAAAATCCTTAAACATATCATCTAGGACCCACTTGATATCTTGGATTCTCTACCATTGTTAGATCAATCATCTGAAGTTCACTATTATTTTTCCTTTATGACTGGACATAAAGTAGGTCATCATGGCCTTGCTACACAACCGACAGTTGTCGCATAATCACATGGCTTAAAAAGACTCCATGCCCATAAGCGACAACCGTTAGATCTTCCATTTGTTGTTGCTACCTTAAGTAACTGGCCCCACTCTGCTTTGACCAATTAGGGATGTCCACGTTGCAATACCTGGAAAGCAGACATGTAACCCTTATTTACTAAGCGCTAGTGCTACTGACATCTTCCACATCATCAAATATGACAATTGAAATCACCAAGTCATAGAATAAAAGAAATAACTGTTGAATAACTTGGAGATTTGGTGACCCACAAAA